>PVJH01007283.1:34945-94312 GCA_004026705.1 Nesogale talazaci
CCCCCCCCCCCCCCCCGCTACACACACACACACACACACACACACACACTGATTTTGAGAATTCACAATTTGTTCAGCCTTCCACCGTTTTCACTAAAGACTACAATTTCTGCTTACTTAGCATTTACATGGGCTAAACATTTTACACACTTGACTTAATCAGATCTTACAAGTGTCATATGAGTTAAACGCCAGTATTCCCATGTTACGTCTGAGGAAACCAAGGCCCTGGGCTATAGTTTGCCCATTGTCAGATAAATGTCAGAGGCTACATTTGAATCCAAATCAAGGACGCCTGCACCATGCCACACTTGTGATGTTTCATTTAATCCATACCTACTGGGTCCCAGGTTGAGTAGCCAACTCCCTAAGTTTGGGGGAAATTGAGGACCCTAAGCAGGATGAGAAGGAGAGCGCTGTGACACAAGTAGTAAAGCACTCAACTGCTAACCAAAAAGAGTGGCAGTTCTAATCCACCAACCATTCATGGGAGAAAGATGTGGCAGTCTGCTTCTTTAGAGATGTACAGCCTTAGGAATCCTATACAGTTCTCTTCTATCTCAGAGGGTTCCACTAGATGTCTGACACTAGGTGTCAGAACCAAATGCACAACTGTGGGTTTGATTTAAGCAGAATGGGAACGTGAAGCTAAGGCTGCACCTCCTTTACTGCTGCCAGTGGGGAATCTCTTGCAGGTCTAGCTATCTACTGAATACCTACTGTGTACAGATCCTGTGCCAGGCAGCCTGGACACAGAGTCAAAGACTGAGTCAGGACTCAGCAAGTAAACTGGAGATCAGCAGGGTTAATCAGTCCTTCCTAGTGGTCCCATAATTGTAGGAAGTCAGTAAGAAAGCCAAAACCCAGGTCAGTAACCCAAAGCCATGTAACTCTATGCTTTGCTATGATTAAAGACTATGACGTGCTAGGTGAACAGTGGGAATGGAGCCATTCTGTTTGGGGCTTAAGGCGGGAAGGCTCTCAGGGGAGGGGCATTGGTAACTAACAAGGAGGTTCTTTCTCTACAGTCCATGGACATCTATAGGTCAATGGATAGACTTCACAGATTATACAAGCCATGAGATGGGGAAAAAATATAACTATCATCTCCTTTTTCTTGGGAAAATTATCATTATATCTTGAAATTGTTTTTAAAGATCCCTGCCCCCACCACAAGATAACCTGGATTATGATAGCTGTCTTAAGATGATGCACTTGGCCTGAGGGGTGACAGAAGGGAGAAAGTACTCCCCTGAGCAGTGCATTGTGGGAATGAAGCTTCACAAAACTCACTCCTATCAAGTCTACTCGAAGTCTTAGCAACCCTGTAGGACAGGGAGGGTGGAACTGCCCCTCTGGCTTGCCAAGCCTGAACAAAGCTTCATCTTTCTCCCTCCGAGTGGCTGAAGGTTTCAAACTGCTGACCTTGTTAGCAGCCAAACACATGGCCCATGACACCTCCAGGGCTCAATAAAGAGCTGCTACACCAAGCTCAAGCCTCCTTCAAGCTGTCTCCTGAATGCCTTTTTCCTTGCACATCCTGGACAACTGAGGAGCTGCCGACACAGTAGGGAGGGAAGGGAAGAAACTCGGTTCTTCTCAAACCGGGAAGTAATCTTTCTTCCTTTTTTAAAAAATCATTTCACTGGGGTCTCATACAGCTCTAATCACAATCCATACATCCGCCCATTGTGTCAAGCACACTTGTTCATGTGTTTCCATCATCATTTTCTTTTTTCTTTTTTTCTAATCACTTTATTGGGGGCTCATGCAGCTCTAATCACAACTAATACACCCATCCATTGTATGCCAAGCACATGTGTACATGTGTTGCGGTCATCATTCTCAAAACATTTGTTTCTACGTACACCCTGGCTATTATCTCCTCATGTTTTCCTCCATCTCCGCCCCCTCCCTCATGAACCCTTGACAATTTATAAATTATTATCATTTTGGCATATCGTACACTGTTCAATGTCTCCCTTTCACCCACTTCCCTGTTGACCAGAGGTAATCTTTCTGCACTTTATTTTTTTATCAGTATCTGCAACCTGGATAGTTTTTCCTCTGGGACCTCAGACTGCCTAAGGAGACCATGCTGCTCTCCCTCAGCTTTGTCCCCCTGGTTTTGATGCATTTTCAGCTTCATGCCTAATGTTCTGTGCTTTCAAAACAGAAGTGCTGAGAGATTGACTCATTTGAAAAGGCTTCTGCTTGGAGCACTTGGTGGAACACTTTATTAATCTGGATGATGCCCACTGTGATGATGGAGAAATGAAGACCTTTCCGTGTTAGACAGATGGGGAAGATGTAGCAGCAGCCGCCGCTGCCACTACCCCCTTCACTGCAGAGCCAACCCGGACTGGCATGGAAGAGCTATGCCAAGTTCCCAGGAGTGCAGGGTCAGATGGGTTAGCTGAGAGAATCAAAGCATTTCCCAGATAATTTCATTTGAACTGTGGTCTGCTCACACAAGCCTGTTCACACATTCAATACCATTAGACCCAAAGACCAGTCAGACCCAATACCATTATCCAATTAGCATCTGGATCCCTGGGCTAAAATGAAGCAGGCTAGAATGAAGATCGAACTGGAATCTCACTGCTTTTAGGGTAGCTATCTAGAAGCCCGTGAAGCCGTGGCAGGAGGTCGAATACACCTGCTACCAGCAGCTGACGGCGCCACTATAGCCCAGCAACTCGAGCAAACACCAGGGCTTCATACTACTCCATCAGGACGTCAGTCCTGTGCTCTGCCGCCAGCTCGGGCAGTGAGCCAGGCCCTGGAGAATCAGAGATGAAAGATAGTCTCTCTTGTGAACATGTTCACAGTCTAGTGGGAGTTGCTGCATGGTCAATAGGCAATTAGTACACAGTGACATGAGGGCTGTGTTAGAGGGACACACAGGGATGGGAGAGCACATACGACTCACCTAGGGGAAAGGAGGGCTTCCTAGAGGAAGTGATACCTATACTGATTCTTTCATATTCAAGTATGTGTGTGTGTGTGAACATATATCCCCACACACCCCATGGACAACAAAACAACTGCCGTTTCAATTGTCTTCACACATTGAACTCTTACATGTGTTCGTCGTGTTGTTCAAATCCTGCCATTACACATGCCTGAATTTTCATATTCACTGGCTCGTGAAGACAAATCAGGAGGTAGCGGGGAGCAGTCATGAGCAGGCGCGTGGTTCAATGCAGCCCCAGTGGGGGTGGAGGGTGAGGCGCACAAATGGAAACTAGAGAGTGAACGGCTTCCTAAGCCACTGATCCTCGCTCTTTCACCTAGACAGGGAGAATCTGGGAAGTTTGTTAAATAAAACATGGACTGGCTGCAACAATTACTGATTCCTTAAGTCTGCTTTCGTTAGGAGTCCAGGTGATACAGCGGCCAGCCAAAAAGCTTGGCAGTTCCAACCAGCTGTTCGGGGGGGGCGGGGGGAAGACATGACAGTCTACATCAGTAACTAGTTACTGCCTTGGGAACTCTGTGGGTGACTTCTACTCTGCCCCGTAGGGTCACTGTGACTTGAAATCAACTCAACGGCAATGTGTCGAATTCTTGTGTAGCAAAGAACTTGCCATTTCGACAGGTTGTTTGTTTTTTTTAACATATGCAACTCAGTGACAGTAATGAGGTTAATCATGCTGTCTGACCATCACCAAAATTGTTGTGAACTTTTTCAAGCAACCTTAAGATACGCTCAATGTTCTCTAAGACTGCTGTTATTTGGGCAGTCACTTAAAGGAGGCATTTCAAGGTGCTTTGGACAGGTGCTCTCCTTTCCTCAATTCGTCGTTATTCTCGGCTATTTTAATCTCCCCAATGTCTTTCCCTTTCCACACTGATGACTTCCAAATTCCTCTCCCATCACACTGCACCCTCGTCTAAAAGCCTGTATATGTCTTCTTGGCAGATATCTTCATTTTGATGCCTTGCAGGCACCTCAGCCCTAACTCATGAAACACTGAACCAATCCCTTGGTCAAAGTAAAAAGGTCTCCTGCATTTTCTCTTTCTGTGACCGGTGCTTGACTACGGAGTCCATCTCTGGGCAGAAACCTTGTTCCTGTTCTTGATTATCCCATTACCCTGTCCCCCTTGCTGGCTCTTAGAATCCCAGGAATCTCTTGCATGACCTTTCATGTCCATTTCACCAGAAATGCCTCCATTCCGGTCTGCATCAATGTAACCGCCACTCACCAGTTCTTCTATCCCAATCTCATTCCAAGTAGCCCTGGTGGTGGTGCAGATTAGGCATTTAGCTGCTGTCAAGATGGCAGTTAAAACCCACCAGGCACTCTGGAGAACAGAGATTTATAGGTACCATATATGGGGTATCTATGAATTATAATTGACTCAATGTCAATGGGTTTGGTTTGGGCCTTTGGAATCTCACCCCGCATTCAATCTATCCTTGGTCCTTTACAACCTATTCTCCATTTTTCAGAGTAATCTGAAGACAAAAATCTGATAAGACTTTTTCCCTGATCAAGGTCTTAGAACAACTCCCACCTCTATTCGTCCTCATTCTCAGGGTAAACCCCAGCATCTCAGAATGACAGGGAAGTGCTTGTCATAGTGTGTTTCATAGCCCAGCAACCACCCCATCACCTCGGACTGTGTTATAAATCCACATACTCAAGCCTTATCCCAGACCTAAAACTCAACCCAACCCAGGCAAGCTGTTTTTGAGTTTGTCTCAACTCATGGTGTGGAGAACAGGGTAGAACTTCCCCGTGGGGAGGCCATGACTGTCAATCTTTACACAAGCAAACTGTCAATGCTTTCTCCCATGGAGCTACTGTTGAGTTCAAACTGCTGACCTTGCAGCTAGCAGCCCAGTGTTTTATCACCGTGCCACTTACCATCCACACAATGCAAGCAAAAAATAATAGCAGCAAAAGACTTTGTCTAGGTAAGTGTCCTTTGGGTTCTCCAGGAAGCAGGGAGAAAATCTAGAGAGGCAAAGGGTTTAATGTGAAATAACATCCCTGGAAGGTCCATGGTTGTTGTTGTTGTTGTTGTTACATCAAATCGACATAGAAACACCAAGTACAACATAGACATTGATTGGAGGCTACCTAGCTCATAACAACAGCAAGGAACGAGGGAACATTGCCAGGCCCACACCCTCCTCACAGTGCGGCTATGTTTGAGCTCATGGCTACAGCCCTGTGTCTCTCCATCTCGTTGAAAGTATTCTTCCCCACTGACTGTCCACAGACTGCCAAGCATGATGTCCTTCTCCCGGAACTGGCTCTTCCTGATAAAACGTCCAGAGCACATGAGATAGCTTGCTATCTTTGTTTCTAAGGAACACTCTGGTGTTACTTCTTCCAAGTCTTCCTCTGGAAATTCATGACCATTTCAATAGCCTTTGTCAACACTGTCATTCAAAAGCTTCGCGGCTCGATGGCAACTGGTTGGTTTCACACCTCTGTGAGGGACAGAGCAGAAGCAGGACAGGGCAGAAGGAATAGTCAGGCAGCAAGGTAGACCTGGCAGGAGGAGTTTCAATGCAAAGATTCCTGATGGTCTCAGCTTTGGATAGACATGTCTGAGCCCTTCTACCACTGCTTTGCTCAGTCATTGGCCCAGCACAGCCCAGAGAGACCGAGACTGTGACTCAAATGTGAGGGACTCCTGAAGGAGCCCCAATGAATCTTTTCTCAAAGGGACAGCTAAGCAGTGTAGCCACGTGACTGCCTGGCACCAGGAGTAAGTGGGAAAGTGCTATCAAAATTGTCACAAAAGCCAAAGGAGGTGTATTAAGGAGTGAGTTGCAGGCAGTTTCCACAGGCTCCCACAGGAAGATAAGTCATGTGAATGCACATTAGAGTGCCCCCACCCAGAGGAGAAAGATGTGCTTTGCCAAAAAAGAATAGCAACAAGAGAGACATTGGAATGGGAGGTGTCTGATAAATGGAGAAGTAGAGCCATTGAGTGTAAATAACTCCTTCAAGATGGGGAGGAAAGAGAGAAAGCAGAAGCTGCAAAAAACTGACTGTAATGAAGGGAACTGCAGAGGACAGGACGGGAAATGGTTGGAGACATGAAGTCAGCAGCTGACCCCTCTCCCTCCCACTTGGGGTAGACAGAACCAAGTCCATCCACCCTGGAGACCTGGGTGGGGAAGGGAAGCAGTTAGCTTGTGGGGAGAAAGTAAGTGAGTTGGATAGTTGGGTGGATGCTACAGGGCTGTGAGAGGAAAGAAACAAAATCTCACCCAGCAAAACAGCTAAGACCTATCTTTCTCTCTCTCTCTCTCTCTCTCTCTCTCTCTCTCTCTCTCTCTCTCTCATTGATCCAAGCTGAGGCCTTCGCTCATGCCCCCACCTTCATCCCCTGGGGGCCTCAGTGAGCCACACAATCATAAGTCATTGTCCTAATAGCTTTATTAGGAAAAAAGGAAACACATTAAAACCCAGCTTAATGAAGCCAGGATTCAGAAGGCAGCAGACAGCACACTCGTCATCTCCCTTCCCTTGGCCTCTTGGGAGGCCACCAGAAAATGCTTCTGTCTTCAAGATGGGGGCGATTAACCTCAGACAGAAGTCACGGGAGTCATAAACATGTTGTGGGCTTGTTTTCTTCCTTAAAGGCTTCATAATAGGAACAAGCACTTCATGGTAACATGACATCGTTGGGCAAATAGAGTCTGGTTGGAGAGAGTGCCTGAAGCCTTCCTCCTCTCAAATATCAGCTTTGATCAATAAATGATCACAACGAGGCAGCTTAGAGCTTAATTATTTACTATTTCTGTGCTTTCGTATAAGAGAAATTGTCCAAAGAAATCAAACTGCCTGCTCAGTACCATATGGAGTCAATATCATGGGCTCTATGAGGTGCTAATGAATTAATTAATCAACTAATGGCAGTGAAGGTCTTTTGAGACCATGGATGCTTGGCTCCCCAAGGAGCACTTTAAACTCACATTGGTGAGCATTTTAAATCATCCTTTACTTCTTACAAATCCTGGATAATTTCTTCACCAACTCTTAGATTGGGCTTATTCTCCGTGTTGATTATGTTAAGGCTTTTTTTTCTATATGTCTTCTCCATTTTATAAAGTCAATTTCCAATTATCTGTGAAACTAGAAGAACAAGACTCTATGAGGAATGGAAATGCAGCCTCTCAGCCAGTCAGCTACAGCAATTTCCCCTGTGGAGAAGAAGCTGTCACTTTGACCTTTCTCTCCTTGATTTGCTGCTGCCGTTACTGTTGCTGTCCAGTGCCATCCAGTCACTTCTGACCCATAGCAAACCCAGGGACAACAGAAGGAAACACCGGCCAGCCCAGTGCCAGTCTCACACTTGCTCCCCAATGTGCAATCTGCTGGAGGGCCTTCCTCTTTCTCACTGCCCCACTACTCTACCAAGTCTGATGTTCTTCTCCAGGAACTAGTCTCTCCTGATTACATCCAACAATTGTAAGACAAAGTCTTTCCATCCTCGTCTCTAAGAAGCACTCTGTCCATACTTCTTCCAAGACAGATCGGTTTGTCCTTTCAGTAGTCCACCGTACCTTTAATATGCTTCACCTGCCCCACAATTCAAGTGCATCGGTTTTTCTTAATCTTCCTTATTCAAGGTCCACCTTGCACATGCCTAGGAGACAATTGAAAATATTATCACTTGGAGCAGGTACACTTTAGTGATCAAAGTAACATCCTTGCTTTTCAACACTCTAATGAGGTCTTGGGCATGAGACTTACACACGTCTAATGGGATTTTTTTAAATTCTCTGGACTGCTGCTTCCAAGAGCATTGCTTAAGGAGCCAACAAAACAAAATCTTTGACAACTTCAGCCTTTGGCCCATCTACATGATGTTACCCAGTAGCTCCGTTTTGAGGATCTGGGTCCTCTTCACATTGAGTTACAATCCATGCTTGACCATCAGCAAGCGCTTTGCACCCTCCCCACTGTCAGCAAGCGAGGTTATGTCATCCACATATTGCAGGTTGCTTTGTTGTTTGGTTGTTTGTCTTTCTTTTTTAAAATCATTGTATTGGGGACTCTTACAGCTCTTATCACAATACATACATACATTGTGCCAAGCACATTTGTACACATGTTGCCATCATCGTGTTCAAACGTTTCCCTTCAACTTCAGCCTTTGGTATAAGCTCATGCTCCCTCCTCCACCTTCCCTCATGATCCTTTAGTAACTTTTAATTTTTTTTCATGTCTTACACTGACTGCTGTCTCCCTTCATCCACCATGCCACTGTCCCTGCCCCTGGGAGGAGGGGTATATGTAGACCATTGTGATTGGTTCCCCCTACCTCCCCCCACCTCCCCTTCACCCTCCTGTAACGCCACTCTCGTTATTGGTCCTGAGGGGTTCATCTGTCCTGGAGTCCCTGTGTTTCAAGCTCTTATCAGTACCAGTGTACTCTGGTCTAGCCAGATTTGCAAGGTAGAATTGAGGTCATGATAGTTGGGTGGGGGAGGAAACATTAAAGAACTAGAGGAAAGTTGTATGTTTCATCAGTGCTATACTACACCCTGACTGGTTTGTCACGTCCTTGTGACCCTTCCTTAAGGATATGTTCAGCTGTCTACAGATGGGCTTTGGGTCTCCACTCCTCCCTCCCCCCCCCCATTCACATTGAAATGATTTTTTTGTTCTGGGTCTTTGATATTGCAGGTCACCACCAATCCTATATGCTTCTTCATATAGTCCAGCTTCTCTGATGACTTGCTCAGCACACAGATTGAATAAATGTGGTGAGAGGATGCAACCCTGACACACAGCCTTCCTCGATTGCTGTTGCTAACAGCGTGCAAGTTGGCCCTGGCTCATGGTAATCTCATGCACAATGGGATTGGATTATTGTACTCCACAGCGTAATCAAAGGCTCAATTGTGGCAGTAGATCACCAGGCCTTTCTTTCAAGTGTAGTTGTAAAAGCTCCATTAAGCCTATTTGACAGCTTAAAAATACACAGGACACTGCTGACAAATATCCAGTAGCTACCTATGAAGTACATGCACTGGAAATTGAACCCAGATCTCACACACAGAAGATGATAATTCAATGTTAGAAACACAGAAAAACAATGAAACTAATGGGAGATCTGAAAAACTGATGAAAGGGGAGCATAAATCCTGGTCCAAAATATTCTACACTTTAAATTATCTACTCTAACATAATGATAATCCTAGCTACCAGTAAGGAGCACAATTGAAGTTCTTCCTGACAGCAATAAAGGATGTGTTTTGAGATAGTTAAAGGCAGTAGGAGAAATCAAGATTGTCTTCAGGAAAACAGGATAGGCTGAAACTTGCTCTCAAAGGAAACTACAAAATCTGTCTGTGAGATTTTTTTTTTAATAGGGAAACCTGTCCATACGTGAGATATGCAGGCCAACTGGAGGCATTTAGACAGCATGACTGATTCTACAAGACTCGCACCACTGTCCGATGTACTAGAGAAGAAAGCATTAAGCTGGCGCAAAGATATATGGTATGTTTTGAGAAAGGAGATGGGGTCTGAGTGAAGTAGAAGACACAAAGCGTAAAGGAAGTTTTCCTGCTCCTCAGAATAGTGATCTCTAGATTATTTTTTAATGCCTATTTCTATGTTTCAAAACAACGGAGGAAGCTCCCTATATTTGTTTTCAATTCATACATCATTGGGTGCTTACAAAATTAATCTGGTCCACGTTAGAATTTCAATAAAATTCTGAGGCCTTTTATCAAGCCCATGGTGCCAATTGGGTTGCAAAATGGTGGCCAAAACACTGAAACTTCCATGAGTGAATGTGCATCAACTCCAGCTCAGCAACCCATTGGGGGTGGGATGTGCACTCCGTGGATGTGCAAGGTCAGGGATAAGGACAGGCTGGCAAAGGTGATCTTCATGTTGGCCAGTCTATCATATTTACATTCATTCTCTCTCTCTCCTTTTTTTTTTCTCTCTCTCTCTCCCTCCTTCGCTCCCTCTGTCTCTCTTCTGAGAGACCTTTTAAGGAGGAAAACAGGGAAATTGGAAGGGCAAAGGGGGCCTTAACTGCCAGAACTGGAAGATATGCTGTCGGCATTTCAACGGAAATTTGGAATGAATTTTTCCACAGAAGCATTGATGCAGATGGTGATTGAGACTCATCAGGAGGCAGAGTGAGTGCAAAAACAACCACCTCTGGGGCCAGAGAGTCCTAGTTTTGTCGTCTACATTCTGTGTGTCCTTGGATAACTTACTGAACCTTCTGAGCTTTAGGTTCCTTTGACATGGAGTATGTGTGAGAATTAAATCACTGAGATAATGCATGTAAAAGTCAGAATAGAGAGTCTGGCACATGGGAGGTGCTCAGCAAGTGTTGATTATATTACTATAAATAATGAACAAGGGCGCACCACCTAATGAGTCAGGTGAGCTTTTGTAGTTCAGATTGTGACCTCAACCACCATTGTTTTTACAAGAAGCATATTCTGAGATCTAGCAATTCACTTAAAAAGATAAAAAGAAAAACTCCGATCCCAAATTAATTTACAAATTGGGTACTGTCTGTTCTTGTTTTTCCAGTATCCTTTGCAGATCTAAAATCAGTTGATACATTTAAGAACATAAAATGTATTATGTATAACTTGGTTGCTCATAAAATTATCATGTTTGATATATTTAGAGATGTGAGGAGCAGGGATAAAAAGAAATTGAGAAATACAGTTGGAAGAGGATTATTTTCTTGTTTTTCCCAGTTAGGAGAAGAAAAGACTATAAGAAATAAAAATTCTTGAGGTCTCCTCATACTCACAGTGACTTAACTCTCCTCTCTCAGACAAACAGGATCAGTTGAAGAAGAATGCTATAGTGTGAGACACTGTGCCCACAGTCAAAGGATCAGGTGAGAAGATGAGCAAAAGTAAGCCACCATTGCAACAAATCTACGAAATAATGTTCAAGGTCTTTATCCTTTTGAGACATGATAATCAAAACAACAATGAAGACATTGCCTCACTTCATCATTAATATTAAATTTTTAAAAATAGAAAACAACAAAAGCTGGTGAGAATGTAGAGACTAGCCTGCAAACATACTCCTGATGGGGCTGTAATATAATATGACCATTGTGGAGGGTCATAAGATGTTTTCTCCTTAATAGGTGGGAACAAAAATACTCTAAGACCCAGAAGTCCCTCTCCTTGCCTAGAGAAATAAGTGCCCCAACACAAGCATATATGCACATTGAAACAATTATTCATGATAGCAAAGGACTGAGACAACTTACATGCCCAGGAAAACTGCCCTCCTGAAGCAAAGTCAACTATAATGATGTGGATGAAGTAAAGCTTTCAGGACCTTTGTATGCTGATGGGGCCCAACTCAAAATGAGAAGAAATAGCTGAAAACATATATTAGTTGCAGCTTGGAATGTCTGGAGTATGAAACTATGAAAATGGAATGGTTCAAATAAAATAAAATTAATCCAGTATATCTTAAGCTTAAATGAATGAAGAAAAATTGTATCCCTGGGTTGCAAAATTGGGATGATCTGTGGACAAAATGGTAAATGATGGATGCAGGGAGTATCAAAGGAAGATGGGAGGGTAAAATGAAACAGTGATTGGTGTAGGACATGAAAAAATAATAATTTATGAATTATCGAGGGAACATGAGGGAGAGGAAGAGGAAGGGAAATGATTAGCTGATTCCAGAGGTTCAGCAAATAAATGTTTTGGAAAAGATGATGACAACAGATGTACAGATGTGTTTGACACAAGGGATATATGTGTGAGTAGATAGTGGTTAAGAGCTCCCAGTAAATTAAATTAAATTGAAAATAATATGGGAGGAATATACACAATCACTGTACTAAAAAGAGCTACTCAACATTCAACCATTTCAAGAGATAGCACATGATCAAAAATGTATAGTATTAAGGGGAGAATTCTAAGGTAAACTGAAGGCATTAGCAAAAAAAACCTTCAGAAATTGATGGAATACCAAATGAAATGTTTCAACAAACTGATGATGCACTCTCTCACCTATGCCAAGAAATCTGGAAGACAGTTACCTGATCAACTGGAAGAGATTCATATTTATAACCATTCCATAGGAAAGTGATTCAACAGAATTCAGAAATTATCAAGCAATATCATTAATATCACATATAAGTAAAATTTTGTTGAAGATCATTCAACATCAATGTAACAATGACAGGGAGCTGTCTAAGGTTCAGGCTAGATTCAGAAGAAGTTGCAGAACAAGGGATATCACTACTGATATCAGATGGATTGTAGATGAAAGCAGAGAATACCAAAAAGATTTTCACTTTTGTTCATTGTGCAAAAGCAGCTGTGTGAATCATAAGAAATAATGCGTAGCTTTGAGAAGTAAAAGAATTCTAGAAAATGTACTGTGCTCATACAGAATATGAATCAAGGGGCAATCATATACATGTTCTTTCATGATGTTCACCCTAATCAAAAGATTACTGTAGCCAAATGTAACAAATAAGTTAGATGGTGCACAGTTCTCAGAAAGAATAGAGTGCCTGGGAACGTAAAGTCTTACCTTCATGGGAGCAAACTACAAAGGAAATAGAGAGAGAGCACCGCATCCTGGGCCACTAGCCTTGAGGAAAATATTCATGCCCAGCACAGCCAGTGCAGAGAAAGGACCCTAGGGTGGACCCCATCAGGAGACACCATGTCCCCACACTGACCCAAAGCACTATGGCAAACAGCCCTGGAGACACCATATGGGAATTGTGCCCTGTCTCTCTCTCTCTCTCTCTCTCTCTCTCTCTCTCTCTCTCTCTCTCTCTCACACACACACACACACACACACACACACACACACACACACCATGGGTGAAACATGAAGGGGGCGCAACAGAGCAGCAAGGGGAGCAAAGCAACAATGTCCCTGAGGAATCCCTAAAATAGACTTCAGAATTAGTGGGCAGGGCATGGCATCTCATCTGACCCCATTGGAAAGCATTCATAAAGGTCAGCAGACAGACCTGGAACAATTTATAGGGTTTTTTTCCTCTTCGTGCCTATCCATATAAGATAGGCAGAATAAACAGTCCTGAGGAGAAAGCAACAACACCAATTGCTCTAGGGGGACAAGGGAAAGGAGGAGGTAGAAGAAAGTACAGGGGGAGCCACAAACCCAGGGATGAAGGAACAGCAAGAGGTCTGAAAATGATAGTGAGGAGGGTGTAGAATGCCTGGTGGGGTTTGATCAGGTGCAATGTAACCAAAAGGAATTATTGAGAGACGAATGAAGATCAAACATGATCGTGAGACAGAAGGAAAGTAAAAAGAAATCTAGGAAAGAACTAGGAGGCAAAAGACATTTACAGAGGTATGAATATGGGCATGTACATATGTAAATATATTCATATATAATGATAGGTATATTGGTTAATTTTCATTATTTAAATTTTAAGTCTTAAGTTAGCAGATAGACCTTGAGTTTCAACTTGCGCACTTCCTCAACATAAGAACACTTGGTTCTAATAACCTGGCATTCTGTGACGCTCACCTTCCCAACATGATTGCTGAAGAAAAAATGGGTAAATAAGCAAATGTGGTGAAGAAATTGATGGTGCCCAGCCACTAAAAGGTATAATGTCTGGGATGTGTTAGTCTGGGTAGACTAGAGAAAAAATCCTTAGAGACTCATATATGTATAGGAAAAACCTTTATATACAAGAGTTATTGAATATTGATAAACCATCCCATCCCAGTCCAGATCAGTCCATACGGCCAATGTTAACCCAGATGCCCAATACCAATAAGTCCTCTTCAGATTCAAAAAGCACATGCAATGACACTGAATACAGGAAGATCACAGGCTGGTGAGTGGGTATTGTAAGCATCTCAGCACTGACAGGGGTCTCCATGTGACTTCTTCAGCTCCCAGGACTGCATCAGGGTAAGTCCATGTGGCTTCCGCTCAGGGATGTCTCACAGGGAATCAGCGGAGAAAGAGAGTGTCT
This sequence comes from Nesogale talazaci, assembly GCA_004026705.1. Taxonomy (NCBI): domain Eukaryota; kingdom Metazoa; phylum Chordata; class Mammalia; order Afrosoricida; family Tenrecidae; genus Nesogale; species Nesogale talazaci. The sequence goes on from PVJH01007283.1 coordinate 48,910, forward strand.
CCCACCTCCAAAGAGGAAATACAGTAATTCCCAGAATCCTCAGGAAAAGAGAATACCCACACAGGGATCTCATTGGCTATATCCTGACTGACAAGCTAGACTCCATCCCTACACTCATAATTCTCAAACTGACACCTGATTTTGTAACTACCATAAAGAGTTTTAAAGGCTTGAGGCTAAACAAGCAACCATATAGCAGAGAAGCAACAAACCTTACATAGAAGAAGCATACCAATCTCTGTGATCATAAGATGTCAACAGGATCAGACATCAGAGGAACCAAAAAAATCAATTACATGGATGCAAACTGTGGGGATCAGAGAGAAGGCAATTGGACATCACAGAAGGGACACAAGGAAGGAATGAGACAGTCAGGGAGCAGTATAGCACCAGTGAAACATACACATTCTTCTAGTTCTTTTTCCCCCCATTTTACTGGGGGCTCTTATACTCTTGTCACAAGCCAACCATACAGCAGCTGTATCTGACATACTAGTACATATATTCCATAGTTCTTTTCTAGACATTTACTTTCCATTCTGCCCTTGGGACCAGCTCCTCCATTTTTCCCACCCTCCTCCCCTCCCCAACACTCATGACCCTCTGAAAGATTGTAGATTAATTATTTTCAAATCTCACTCTGTCCACGCTGTCTCCTTTCCTCCATGGTTTCTGTTGTTCTTCCCCCTGACTGGGTTTGTGCATTATGTGTTATTCACTGCAATCGGTGTCCCCCTCCCTCCCCACTTGCCCCCACCTTTTTGGTATTCTATTCTTGTTCCTGTTCCTAGGTCCCAAGTGTTGTGAGTTTTATCTCTTGCCTATACCTATGTACATGCTTCCATATAGTCTAGATTGGGAGGTGGTATTGAGGTCATGCAAGCAGGGATGAGACAGCCTCCAAGAAACAGAGGTATATTGTGTGACCTATTAGTGCTATACTGCATCCTGACTGACCCCCTCTATGCAAACCCTTTTTGGGGGGATACTCCTGATGGTCTTTGGGTCTACGCTCCAACCCCTGTCCATTCTCACAAATGCATGTTTGTTAGTTTGTTTACTGTTTGTTGTGAATCTTCTGATGCCTGTTGCCCAATCTCAATACCTCACAATCACATCCGCTAGTGTGCTTCTTCCATGTGGACTTGCAGCTTCACTGTTGGAAGACCACTTATTTAACTTCAAGCCTCCAAACCCTAGGCACCACTTCCTTTAACAGCTGGGCAGCATCCACTGTCTTCACCACGTCTGCTTGTAAACCCATTTTGTCTTCAGAAGTCATGTAGTGGGGGTAGAATGGGTGGTGAGCATCACATAGTGCCAATTTTTTAGAACGATGTGTTCTTGTATTGAGAGGAGGTATAAGCCAAAGCTCAAGGACCATCTGCAGCTTCAGTGTATTGCCTTATAAATATATGTACACAGGCCTATACCACTATTGTTATGGAATAAAGTATTTGCATAAGTGCACATCTGTTAATCTTCCTATCTATACCTTTGCTTCCTAGAGCTTGTCTCTATTTCCTTTTGCCTCCTCTTGCCCCACCATCCATATCCCTCTTCTTCCACCTCTTAGTGCTTCCTCTCCACTATCTTGGTGTTGCTCTAATACTCACAAGATATCTAGCCTCTCCTAAATACTTGTTCCACTTCCCTAGTGGTTCCCTGTCCATGATGCTATCAGCTCACCACACCCTTCTCCCCATCTCCTTCTTTCCCGTCTACCTTCCGGGGTCATTGGTCTCATTGTCTTCTTCCTGGACTTCCTTCCTTCCCATGGTCCAACCCATATAATTAGGCAACCCATCCATGTCCTAGTCTGAACAATAAGAAAACCTACAGTTGAAGAAAGAAAGGTGAAGAAAAAAAAGTGAGAGAAGAGAAAAAAAAAGACCCTAGATAGGTCCAGGTATGTTTGTTGGTCCCCATGGGACCCTTCCCCCTGAAACTGAGGGGGACCCAGAGGTTGCCCCTCCTAGTATAAAGTTCTTGGGGCTCCTCAGGGGCTCTGTGCTTAACTTTACTCCAATTGCTGATCTGTTATTCTCCATTCCCACACTGTTTTCCCACTGTGTGTTCCCATTATTGTCCCTTCTCCATATGCTCCAGTTAAAGGACCACTTGTCTTGAGCGATTGGTAGTCCCACAGTCCCCTCTGACCCCAGCAGTTCCATGCAGGGAACTCATCCACTGCGCTTGGTGTGCCCATATAGAGTCTAGACCCACTGCTCCTTTCTCTTTTTCCTTCTTGGTTTGTTTTGGTCTGGGTACAGTAGGTCTGTTCCTTTCCCCCACCAGACAGAAGGTCTAGTGTTTTTCTCTACTGCACACACTTCCAGGGTGGGAGTCATCCTGGTTCTGGTTGGAGCCAGCAGTGTAGACCATTCTTTTCATAGATTCCTCCACATGTTATGTTGCCCTCCTGGTTTGGCATGTTATGGTGGTTCTGTATGTATGCATACTCCAATTCTGTGGAGACACAAACAATACTCTCCCCCTGGGTGGGTTAGTGCCCTGTTCCCCCATGCCATCATCTCCATTTCTCCCCACCCCCATTTTCCCTCCTCCTTCCAACTTTCTCCTTCTTTATGTATCCCCTTGGGTTTGGTCTGAGGTCCCCTCACCCCGACTGCCTATGCTTCCACCCATGTATTATGAGATAAGCGTCTTTTCTTCTATTCCTGCTGTGCTGATTGTACTTATCTCAGGGGACTCTTGTTATATTTGTCCTTTTGAGATTGACTTACCTCGTTTAACATGATTCCTTCCAACTCTTCCCATGAAACAAGGTGCTACATGTGATCATCCATGCTTTTCAGGGCTGAATGGTATTCCATTGTGTGTATGTGTCAGAGTTTACTAGTCCACTCGTCTGTCAATGGAAACCTAGGCTGTTTAAAGGTCTTTGTGATTGTGAATTGCCCCACAATAGATATAGCACAGATGACTGGTCGTGTTTTCTTACCTTCTCTGGATATATGCCCAGTAGAGGGATGGCTGAGTCATAAGGTAGATCAACCTTCATTTTCTTTAAGTATTGCCAAATAACTTTCCATGGTGGCTGTACATATCTACACAACCACCAGCAGTGGAGGAGGGTTCCTATTTCAACACGTCCCCTCCAACATGTGTTGCTCTCTGATTTTCTGATTTGGGCTAACCTCAAAGGTGTTAGGTGGTATCTCACGGTTGTTTTAATTTGCATTTTTCTTATGGCTAATAAATGGAAACACTTTCTCATGTGTTTGTTGGCTATGTGGGTCTCTTCCCTAGTAAAAGTTCATTTCAGTTCTTTACCCACTTCCTTAGGGGAAGTTTTCCTCTTTTTGCAGGTCATGAGGGTGTTGCAGATTTTAGTAATGAGTCCTTCGTCTGTGTCATTACTAAAAATCTTCTGCCACTCTGTGGGTTTCCTTGTTACCCTTGAAGTCTTTCAAGGTGCACAGATGTTTTATTCTTATTAAATCCCATTAGTCAATTTCCAGTTCACCTAAGTGTGTACCCTTCCCTAATGCAGGGAGTCTGTGAATTCCCTGGGACATGATCTTAGGTCTATCCCAATTCCTTCCTTGATGGTTCTGATGTTTTGGGGTGTTCCACCTTAAGTTTGTTCTTGTGCATGCGGTGAAGTAAGTATCTTGGTTCATTTTTCTACCTGTGAATATCCATTGTTTCCAGCACCACTTGTTTAAAAGGGCATCCACTTCCCACTTGATGTTTTTGGGACCCTTACCAAAGATCAGTAGTCTATATGCTGATGGTTTTACTTCTGAGCTTTCTATTCTTCTCTACTGGTCTGAGTATACGTCATTGTGCCAGTACCATGCTGTCTTGACCACTGTAGCTGTATAGTAGGTATTAAAATCAGGTAAAGCAAGTCATTTAACTTTGTCCTTCTTTAGAAGTTCTCCATTAATTTGGGGCTTCTTCCCTCTCCCTACAAAATTGGTGGCCAGTTTTTTCCATTCTTTGAAGAAGGCTGTGGTATTTGATTTGAAATAGCATTAAACTTATCGAGTGCTTTGCGTAAGATTGACATCTTTACTATGTTGAGCCTTCCAATCCATGAGCATGGGATGTTCTTTCATTTGTAGAGGTTGCTTTTGGGGTTCTTTCATAGGGTCTTTTAGTTTTCCTGGTATAGGTCTTGAGGGGTTTTTTGCTAAATATATTTATAGGTATTTCCGTTTGCTCTTGGCTATTGTGAAGGGTACCTTCTTGTTGATCTTCTCTTCCATGGTCCTGTCTAATGTGTATAGTAAACCTCCCAACGTCTGTTCGTTGATCTGGTATCCTGCCACTCTTCCATGTTCCTCTATCACTATAAGTGCTCAAATTGTGGAGCTTTGGGGGTTTTCAATGTACAGAATCATGTCATCTGCAAACAGTGATAGTTTTGCTTCCTCCTTTCCCATTTAGATACCTTTCATGTCCTTCCGCTGTCTTATGTTGTTAGCTAGAACCTCCAGTATGATATTGAATAGAAGTGGGGACAAGGAGTGTCCTTCTCTTGTACCCTTTTTCAATAGTATTGTTTTTGTCTTTTCTCCATTAACTATGACGTTGGCTTTTGGCTTTTTGTAGCTACCTAGTATTAGCACGAGGAATTTGCCTTCCATTCCTATCTTGGTTTTTTGGTTTTTTTGTTTGTTTTCTTTGGGGGGGGGGACATCACTGGTGGTGGGAGTAGGAGGCCCAGACTTGCTGCTGGATTTGAACCTCCAACCCAGTGGGCCTCAGTCCGGCGCACAACCACTACACCACCAGGGCTCAGCCCTTCCATTCTTATCTTAATGGGTGTTTTAATTAGGAGTAGGTCTTGGATGTTGTCAAATTCTTTTTCTATGGATATTATCATATGGTTTTTATCCTTTTTCTTATCTAGGTGGTATATAATATAGATTTGAAAGATTTTCAGATGTTAAACCATCCCTGTATCCCTGGGATGAATCCTACCTGATTGTGGTGGATGATATGTTTTATATATTTTTGTATTCTATTGGCCAATATTTTGTTACAGAATTTTCGCATGTATGTTCATTGGAAATATCAGTCTGTAGCTCTCTTTACCTATGGGAGTCTTTGCCCTGTTTGGGTATCAAAGTTATATTGGCTTCGCAGAATGAGTTTGGGGGGTTGCCATCCATGTCTATGCTCTGGAATACTTTGTGGAGGATCGGAGTCAAGTCTTCTGTGAATGCTTGGTAGAATTCTGCTGTGAAGTCTTCTAACCCAGGAGCTTTTTTTGCTGGTAGCTTCTTGATGACCGTCCCTATTTCTTCTTTCACTATGGGTGTGTTGAGGCTCTTGACCTCTGTTGCGATAATCTGGGGAGGAATGTTTTTCAAAGTATTTATCCATGTCTTCCACGTCACTGAATGCATTAGAATACAATACTTCATAGTACTTTGTGATTATCTTTTTAATCTCATTGGGGTCTGTTGTGGTTACCTCCCTCTGTTGTAATTTCATCCCTCATCCTGGCTATTGATGTTTGCTCCTTCCTTTTGTTGTTTAGATTCACCAGTGATCTATCAATTCTGTTGATCCTTTCATAGAAGACCTTTTTACTGCATTTATCTTTTGCATTGTTCTCTTGTCTTCCCTCTGGCTTAACACTGTCTTGATTTTTAATATTTCTTTTCTTTTGCTATTGGAGGGATTGGTCTGTTGTCTCTGTTAAAGCTGTTGGAGGCTTTGTGATAATGCATCTGCCATAAGCTTCTCTTCTTTTTTACTTATGCATTTATTGATATCAATATCATATCAAAATCAATATCATATCAAAGACAGTTATTGATAACTGCTTTTGCAGTATCCCATAAGTTTTGCTACATTGTATTCTCAGTCTCATTAGTTTCTAGAAACTTCCTAACATCCTCTCTAATCTGGGCCTATACCATTCATGTCGCAGAGATCATTGTTCATCCTCCAAAGGATTGCCTTGGCTTTTCTGGTCATCCTTTTATCCTTTAGTCTCCAGCTTTATGGCACGGTGAGCCAAGAAAGACATCAGAATAATCTCTATGTGTTTGCATTTACTCCGGTTTAACTTGTGTCCATGCATGTAGTCTATTCTTAAAAATGATCCATGTGGGCTTGAGGGGAATGTCATTTTTTTTTTTTTTGCATTTGGATGCAAAGCTCCACAAATATCTGTCAGGCCCAGTTGTCTAATTATATTTTTTAGCTCTATAACTACTTTGCTGAGCTTCTTTCCCAGGGATCTGTCTTTCTCAGATAGCGGAGTATTAAAGTCACCTTCTATGATTATTGAATCTGTGATTTCTTTTTTCATCTTCTTAATAGTTTCTTTGACGAAATTCTCCACTCCATTATTGGGCATGCAAATATTCAATATGCTAACTGGTTCTTGATTTACTGAACATTTGAGCATTATATAGTATCTCTCTTTATCTCTTTTTATGGTATGAACCTTAAGGTCCATTTTATCGTAGATTAAGATTGCCACCCCTGTTTTTTTTTTTTTATGTTGCTATTTGCCTGGTGTGCTTTCTGCCAGCCATTTATTCTTAGTTTATTTTTGTCTGTGTGCTTAAGATTTCAAGACAACAGATTGATGGATGGTTTTCTGAATCTGTCCTCCAGCATTTTTCTTTTAATGTATAAATTGAATCCATTGGAATTCAGAGTTGTTATCACAATCTGCGAATTCATTGTTGGCATACCATATCTTACATTGTGGGTGTTTTCCTATCTCCCTTCATATCAGTGTGCCGTGTTTCTATCTTGTCTTCTTTTCCCTCTGAAGCCCTGTTATCTTGGTAATTGTGGCTGGCACATTGACTTCTGAATGGAGATGGGCTCAATGTGGTCTTCTGCTTGTGCTTAGTGGAAGCTTCTCCTCTGGCCATAGTGAGTCAGCCAGTATCTTCCACAAAGTCAGGTTTCTTGCAGCATATCCTTTGGGTCTCTTCTTGTTCTGGAAGACACTTATCTCCCATCTATCTTAATGGATAATTAGCCAGGGTGAAGCATTTTTGGGGAGATGTTTTTTTTCTTTCAGCTTTTGAAAGATGTTTTGAAAGATGTTCCTTTCTCTTGTCCTCTCCATGGTATCTGCTGATAGGTCTCAGCATATTCTTACCTGAGCTCCTCTGTAAGTGACTGTCTTCCTTTCTCTTGCTGCTCTTAAAATTTTCTCTTTTTCCTCAAAGTTGGATATTTTTACTATTATATGTCTTGTAGAGTTCTTCTTGGAGTTTAGTCTGGTTGGTGCCATTGCTGCTTCTTGTATGAGTGCCTGGTTCTCATTCATTAAGATGGGAAAGTTTCCTTCCAGAAAGTCCTTCGCTATCTTGGCTGCCAACTTGTGTGATGTGTTCTGCTCTGGTAGATCAAATTATTCAAATATTATCCCTGTTCATAGCATCTTCATTGATCTCAGGTTATCTTCTGCTTCTTTAATTTTCCTATCCAACTGTCTTTCTTGCTTGCCAAGGTCTGTTTGAGTGTCAAGATCACTGATATGGTTCTCTGCCTCCTCAAGCCTAGTTGTAAATTCTACGTGTGACTCCTGATACTTCATCCATTAGTGAGTGTATTTCCCTTTGGTGTGTGGGCTTCATCCCCTCTATTGTGGGCTTTATCTCCTTTATCATTCCATCCTTATTCTGCATTGCTTCCTTCATCTCCTGTATTACTCCAAACAGACTTCTGATTTCCTTCTGTGACAGACCCATGTCTGATTTTTTTGTGAGCATCATTAACAATGCTACTGTGCTTTGTCTGTCTGGGTTTTTTGTTGTTGTTATTGTTGTTGAGAGTGATGTGTTCTGTTGATTTTTTTCACAATCCTTTCATAGGCCCCAGGGGACTCTAGGGATGTCACTGCATTACTCTTAAGGATGCACGATCAGAGGGCTGCCTGCAATCAGAGGTGATTCATACTGTTGTGTAGGCAGAGTTCCTCAATGATTCAGTGGTCAATAGTGGTGAGGAATTTCAGTGATTGAAGTGGGGGCTAGAGCCTATATGTATGCCACTGGGCTGTGTTGACTTGGTCTGTCAAGTCACACTTAGCAGCCTTTTTCCTTGTTCAATTTTTTTAAAGGAAAGAAAAGAGAAGAAAAGGAAAAAGACGGGGGAAGAAAGAATGAGAAAGAAACAAAAGAATGAAAAAAATAAAGTTTTTAATTAAAAAAAATTTTCCCCTCTTCCCTTCAATTGTTAAAGATGTTTAATAGGAGTAGAATGTGAGGAAGGCCTCAATGCCACTGGAGGTGGTGCTGATCTAGGGTTCCAAAAACAGACTCTGTGTGGGGAATGTATGCTCTTCAGATCAGGCATCCAGGGATCAGGGGTGTGCACTACTCCGATCCCTGCAGGCCTGTAGGGTTGAGCTGATAGGCAGAAGCTGCGCTGGCTGGAAGTGAACCACAGTGGCAGGTCTCCCGCACCAGCTGGAAAGGGTTAGGGCAGCAAGGGGCGCTGCAGTGACAAGAACCAGCTCAAGAGTGGGTGGAAATGGCTCTAGATATTTCTACACAGGGCGTAGACGCTAGCCTCCTGTGCTGGCATGAACAGGCTGGAGGCAGGAAGGTGTTTGGAGCTGCCAGCATTGGGAACCACCGCAGAGTACTGCAGTGGCATGGGCTGGCCTGGAGGATTGAAGCAGCTCTGGTGGACATGCAGGGTCATGGGAAGAAGCAGTATGGGCTCAGGTAGTGGATGTGTCATAGGTGGGAAGTGTTCGGGGCTGCCCACTCAGAGAATGCACTGCAAGGCAGCCTCCCAAGCAGGAAGCATGAGCAAAACTGGAGGGAGCAGGTGGGCAGGCGGGGTCGCCTGTGGAGGGGTCCTAGGCAATTATGTGGGTTAATAACCCCCAATCACAAGTCACCAGTAGACTGCAAGTCAGTTATGGGGTCCCAGGGAGAATGGAAGGAGGGACTCTAGCCCGGGGCAGATCGCTGCTACATGGGGAGAGGGGAATTGCGAGAAGGAGAAACTTCTCTTCTAGTCGAGGTACCAGAAATGACAGCTGTGATGGTGGTGCAGCTTGCTGGGGTCACTCAACCTGATGATCAAGATGTCCCAAAGATCAAATCCCAGTTCCCTGGGTGTGTTAGAGAGGGTTCTCCAGAGAAACAAAACCAAGACACTAATAATTCTCTCTATGTATTTATATAGATACAAAAGATATCTAACATAAGAAACAGTTAACTAAACTATAAAGCAGTACAAATGGCTTGGTCCAACTCACTTGCATGAGACAGCTAGTAGATTGGCAGTCCTTCGAATCTTCAGGGCCACCGAGTAGTCCTCTGTAGAGCAATTCAGGCTATCCGGCCACAAGCAGCAAACAGCAGAGCAGGTCACCAATAATCGGCCTGATGACAGCCCGATAGCCCCCAGCTCAAGAGATGTATATTCCAGGAGCATGGCCAAACAGGGTTTGAAGGAACCTCAACTCACAATGAGACAGTCCACAGATAGGTGTTCCACAGGTAGTGTAGCTTGCAGATCGAGGCACAGGAGGAACAAGGCAACTAGCTGGTCTGAAGATCCAAGAGCAAGAGAGCAAGGCAGAGCTCGCCAAGCCATTTCTATCTCTGCCCTTCAATCATTCTCATGTGTTCATTGGCCATGTCATCATAACAAACCTCCCTATGTTCTGTGCCCCTTGTGTTAGTCCAGGTAGACTAGAGAAACAAATGCATAGACACGCATATGGATATAAGGGTACAGTTTATATACAAAAGGAATAGGACATTAATAAAGCATCCCAACCCAGCCCAGTTCAAAGTCATAAGTCTGGTATTAGCCCATTATCCAGATACCAGTCTATTACATCTCCTTCCGACTCATGAAGTCATAGGCCAGTGGCTGCAAAATCCCAGAGCTGGCAGGGGTCTCCTCATGGCTCCTCGCTTCCAGGGCTCAGGGTTCACCAACAGCATTCAGTGGTGGTAAAGGCAACTCAGCGCTGGCAGGGTTCTCCACGTGGCTTCTCCAGCTTCAGAGGATAAGGCCATGTGGCTTCTCCTCTAGCTCCTTCAGCTCCTCGGATGCTGCCATCTTGTCTTGTCCGTGATTCATCATCTCTGACACTAACTCCCAACAACTGGGGAGATAACTTCTCATCTTCACGAGGGAAATATCGCGAGATTTCCCAGAAGTGTCAGGAGAAAACCATGTCCATACGGAGGCCTCATTGGCTAGCCAATGGCTATCTCCAGATTAACAGGCTAGACTCTACCCCTCTAGCTCAATCATGAAATCAGCATAAGCACATGACTATCATAGCCATGTTGGCATAACAAAGCTACATAGCATACTGGGGCTCTGGCTCAGGACAGATGCGCAGGGTGGAGTGGGGTGTTGTCCCAGGGGGTTCTCTTGCTCACCAGAATCCTTCCACTCGGCCAACTGGACACCAAGCCCGCCTTGCATGAAAACACCACTCTCTGTCATCTTCATGTTCCACGAGTTCGTTAATGTTTTCTCCCATCCACAATCATGACTCCAATTCTACCTTACAAATCCAGCTAGGCCACAGCTTGTACACTGGTACACAGATAAGAGTTCTTATCTGTGCACACAGAATCTAGAACAGATAAACCCCTCAGGAACAGTAATGGGAGTGGGTGATACAAGGAGGGTAGGGGGAAGGTGGGGGGAGAAATTGGGAACTGATTGCAATGATTGATCTATAACCACCCCTTCCCCCCAGGGGGATGAACAACAGAAATGGATGGTGTAAAATATGAAAATAATAATAATTTACCATTAATCTAGAGTTTACAAGGATGGGATGTGGGGGGAGAGGGAAAAAGAATAGTAAATATTTTTTGAAAATAATGATGACAGCATATGTACAAATGTGTTTGATACCATTGTTGTATGGATTGTTATAGAGCTGTAAGAGACTCCAAAAAATGATTTATTTAATAAGAGGTCTTATCTTTAAACAGGCATTCGTTTAAGTGAAACCTCAACTAAGTCCGTATGGAAGAAGCACACCAGCTTGTGTGATTCAAGGATTATAAATAATAAAACCTAAATTTCCCAAAGAGGGAATGTATCAGATTACATTGTGAGCACCTGGTTTTCAGAAGGCTATGGATGACAGTGGAAGCCCAAGATCCATTTGCAGTGTTCCCCCAGGATTAAGCCTCTGATTGCACCTCTAGGCGTAGGAGAGGGATGTGAATAGTCTGATTACCAGACAAAGAGCATTGCAAAACTGATTTGTACCAGATTTAGTTCAGTTAAAATGTAATAACTTATCATGTGATCTACCTTTTGAGCCATTTTAAAGTTGCTTCCATTTTTTAAAAGTGGAGAAAGAATTAGGCCTCCGACTATAAACCAGGTATGTGAATAGTCTTGCTATCACACAGAGTACATTAGAAAGTGGATTATTGCAGGTGCATTTAAGTTAAAAATTTAACATCTTATCATTTGATTTCCCTTCTGACTCATTTTATTTTATTTTTAATTGTTTTATTGTGAACTCTTACAGATATTATAACAATCCATTATTCAATTAGGCAAACATAATTGTACATTGCTGTCACCATCAGTTTCAAAACAGTTTCTTGAAGGTAAGCAAGCAGCCATCCAGCTCAGGGGCAACAAAGTCCACTATAGTAGAAGCACATCAGTTTGTGCGACCATGAGATGTAGAAGGAATCAGGTATCAGGCATCAAAGAACAAAAATCATACCATTGTGTGCTCACCTTCCCAATCCTATTGCTGAAGACAAATGGGTGCATAATCAAATGTGGTGGAGAAAACTGATGGTGTCCAGCTACCAAAAGATAAAGCATCTGGAGTTTTAAAGACTTGAAGATAAACAAGCAGCCGTCTAGCACAGAGGCAGCAAAGCCCACATGGAAGAAGTATACCAGAAGTAACAAGGGGTCAAAGGGAGCAGGTATCAAGCATCAAAGAACAAGAATTACATCAGTAGAATGAGGGAGAGTGCAGAGTGGGCACCCCAAGTCTATTTGTGGGCAATTGGACATCCCCTTTCAGATGGGTAGCAGGGTGCAGTGAAGTTAATGATGAAACATACAGCTTTTCTCTATTTCTTAAAGGCTTTCTCTCCCCAACTATCATGATCCCAATTCTACCTTACAAATTCAGCTAGACTGGAAGAGGTACACTGGTACAGATGGGAACTGGAAATAGAGGAAATTCAGGACAGGTGAATTCCTCAGGACAAGTAGTCAGAGTAGAAATACTGGGAGGCTGGAGGGAAGGTGGGGTAGAAAGGGAGAGCTGATTACAAGGATCTACATATAACCTCCTGTCTGGAGGACAGACCGCTGAGGAGTGGGCAAAGGGAAACATTGGACAGTTTAAGATATAAATTATCAAGGGTTCATGAGGGAGGGAGAGAAGGAAGGGAGGAGAAAAGATGAAGAACTGAAGTCAAGGGCTCAAGTAGAAAGCAAAATTTTTGAGAATGATAATGGCAGCTGGTGTACAAAAGTGCTTAACACAATAAATGTATGGATAGATAGTGATAAGCATTATACAAGTTCCCAATAAAATGATTTATTTTTTTAAAAAAACAGCTTCTTCTTGACCTCTTTGATATTACCTATATTTACATATATATGCATTTATACTTATATCTGTATATCATTACTTCCTTATTCTTTTCCCTTTCTTTGTTCTTTTCTCCTGCCCCACTATCATGTTTACCCATCTATCACCTCTCAGTGATTCCTCTCAGATTTCAACTGATTAGACAAAACCAGGAACACTATACCCATCTCACCATCAATTTTAGATCCCTTCCTATTTCTCTGTCCCTGTCAATATTGGTTCACTGCTCCCCCACCTCCACCTCTCCGTGCCATCAGTCCTGTTGCTATCTTCTTGGGATAGCTTATCCTGCCTATCTTATATAGATAGACACTAAAAGAGAAAGAGAGAGATCACACACACAGCTCCAAATCTTAACTGATGTCCAGACTCAGAGTAGATGAGTATCTCTCTGTTAAATAGCGAGCAGATCAATCTCCTTTTCTTTCAGAGAACCATATCCCAGGACTCACTTACCTTTTAGTCCACTTACCTTTTAGCCCTCAGCATTCATGAGTGAGGGTCCCGCCTTCTACAAGACCCCCTTGCTCTTCCTGCAGTCAATGATGAAGAGGTCTAGTGCCCTACCCTATACCCCATTGCAGTGTTAGACTTTCAGTGTGACCCCTTTGTGAATATCCCCCAACCAGTTGAAATGAGGTGTCAAGCACTGCCTCCCCTACCCCACCCCAAAGTCAGAAGTCTACGATTGGGATTCCTCAGGGACTTGGTGGCATTACTGGTCTGTTGCACTCCCCCTCTTGGTTTGTCCCTATATGGATAGGTCAGACCAGCTGAATTCTCCAAGCTCTTCAGTGCTGTTCTCTGTAGACTGTCATCTAGAGAAGGGACCTCATGTTTTGAGTTGAGGCTGGCCCGACAGTCCTCTCTGTGAACAAGCTGCTCCAAACAGTAGTTAGTAGTCACCTGAAGTCTTGGCTCCAAAATAAGGGCTACTCTCTATCCTTCTTTCCTGTAGAGACATAAACAATACCCTCCCCTTGCATGGATTTCCCATTGCTGTACTTTTTTCTTCCTCCATGCCTGTGTATACCCTAAAGACATATGGCGATGAGGTAGATGTCTTTCAGCAAAGTTTCTATCTGCATCTATTTTATGTTTTGATGACTTATGCATCACTGGGTTTGGTCTGGCTCTTGCCAGAGTATCTGGTCCTGAGCCCAGGAACTGTGTGATATGTACATGATCTCCTATGCTGTTGCTTGAACTTACCTCAGTGGACTCATGTTGTACTTATCCTTTTGTGTTTGACTAACTTCACTTAGCATAATATCCTCCAAATCTTTCCATGAGACAAGATGCTTCATCTTTTCATCACTATTTTTTAGGGCTGTTTAATACTGACCATGTGCATAAACCAGGTTTGTTTTTGTTTTTGTTTGTCTTGCCATGTACCAGTGACCAGGCTATGGAGGCTGCTGAAAAGGAACGGCCTCCAGGCAAATATCACAGTATTGCTCTGGCCCATTGCCATCCACTGAAAGTACTCAACAACAGCACCCAGCAACCACAGGACATCATTAACCAGTTTTTAATGCATTGATCTATTGATGAAATTAGGTTGATTCCAGTTCCTTGTAGTTGTGATCTGTGCAGCGATGACCATTAGAGTGCAGATGTTTGGTAGTGGCCTGTTTCTTATTTCTTTTGGATATATACTTAGGAGTGAGATTGCTGAATAATAAGGTAACTCAATTTCCATCTGTTTTAGGTATCACCAAATCACTTTTCCACACGGCTGTACATATCTATAAAACCACCAAGAATGAATGAGAGTGCCTATCTCACCAACATTTGTTACTTTCTGTTTGTTTGTTTGTTTTTTAATACCTGTGGCCATTAGCCGGTGTGTTAGTTTGGGTTATCTAGAGAAACAAATTCATAAACATGCATAGGTATATAAGGGAGAGGTTTATATACAAGAGGAAACGAACACTGAGAAAACATCCCAGTCTAGACCAAGTTCATAAGTCCACTATTAGCCCATGTGTCTGATACCAATCTATAAAGTTCTTTTCTGACTCACGAAACACATGCAATGAAGCCAAATGCAGGATGATGACAAGCCAGTGGAAAGAAAGTCTTTGGATCCAGTGATGTTGTGAGCATCCCAGTACTGGCAGGAATCTCCATATGGCTTCTCTAGGTCCAGGTTTCTGGCTGGTTCAAGGTAGGTCCATGTGACTTCTCAGGGATGTCTCACAGGGAGTCAGCCTTGTCAGTCAATTCTCTCAAGCAGCAAATGTTGTCAGTGGAAAGTCTCCAAGGAAATGGACCAAGAAATATAGTGTCTCCTGCCTTCAAGAAGGAAGTACCAGGTTCCCAAGAATCCTCAGAGAAGACGGCCATGACCACCCAGTGGTATCATTGACTATCTCCAGACTGAGAAGCTAGACTCCACCCCTACACTGTTCATAACTCAAATTGACACCACAGGCGGTGACTAGGTGACTAGTGACTAGTGACATTAGGTGACCGCCACAGGTGGTATCTTATGATGGTTTCGATTTGCATTTCCCAGATAGCTAATTATCGGGAACATTTCCTCACATGTTTATTGACCATTCAGGTTTCCTCCATTGTGAATCTTCTTTTCATATCTTTTCCCACCTCGTCAGTGGGCTATTTGTATTTTTATTGTAAGTTTCAGGGTTCTATGGATTTTAGTAATAAGACCTTTCTCTGATATGTCATTACTAAATATCATTTCCCAGTCTGTGAACTCTCTCATTACTCTCAATGAAGTCTTTCAATGCACACGGTATTTTGAATTGCGTGAATTCAAAATTTTAATGCTATGTAATTGATTGCAATATATATGTATGATTGTTTTTAAGTGATTATTTCTTGTTATATAATGTAAATTTTTGTACTGATTTTTAAACCTGATTCTTGTACATTCAATTAAGGCAAACTTTTATAATTTACCTTTTGTTTTAAGTGGCTTTGAAATGTGGTGCTCTATGAGGCTAGATCTCCTGGCTTGACGCTGTATTTTCTCCTATTGATTTATTGGATGGTTCATTATAGATTTGCTAACCTAATAGTGTTCTTATGTGGTATGGAATTTTAGATACATGTACTTGTGCTTGTGTAATTGTTGAAGTGCAATAATGTATTTTTGAAAGTTAATTTATGTCTTTTTAAAAAATAAAACATTGATAAAAGAGGGAAAACATTTAGTAGGTCCCACAAATCTTTTTTAATTTTCCTCACTATTGTTGATACCTCATGTATTTCCTGCATTGAGGTTCTTAGATTTGTCCCAATATTTTCATTGATGATCCTGATAGTACGGGGATTTACCTCAAAGTCTGTGACCCACCTTGAATTTGTCTTCATGCATGGGGTGAGGTAAGTGTCTTGTTTCATTCTTCTGCAGGTTGGTGTCTGTTTTTTCCCAGCACTATTTGTTTAAAAGGTATCTTGAAATAAGTCCCTACTGCTTTCCATTTGATTGGGGGCAGGGGTGCCCTTATCAAAGATCAGTTGTCTGTATTCTGTTGTTTCTATTTCCAGATTTTCTGTTCTCATCTACCGGTCTGAGTATCTACCATTATACCAGTACCATGCTCTTTTGACAACTGTGGCTGTATAATAAGTTTTAAAATCAGAAAATGAAAGCGCATTCATTTTGTTCTTCTTCTGGAGGAGTTCTTTGCCAATTCTGGGGTTCTTTCCTTTCCCTATGAAGTTGGTAGTCAGATTTTACATTTCTTTGAAAAAGAAAGCTGGTATTTTCATATGGACTGCACTGAACCTAGATAGTACCTTAGGTAGGATTGGCATCTTTACAATATTGAGTCCACCAATCCACAAAGTTGAGATATTTTTCCTTTTGTGACACTCCCTTTTGATTTCTTGTAAGAATATTCTGAAGATTTCCTCATGCAGATGTTTGGGGTTTTTCTGTGGGGCGGGTATTGGTTAGGCATATCCCTACTTATTTCAATTTATGCTTGGGTATTGATCTCTTTTCTGTAACCCCTTCAGTCACCTATAGCAATCCAATTGACTTCTGTCTTGTTGATCTTGTATCCTGCCATGCCACCATATTCCTCTACCACATTTAACATTCCTATTATGAAGCCTTTGGGGTTCTCAAGGTATAAAATCATATCATCTGTAAACCACAATATTTTCACTTCTTTCCCTTGACATATACCTTTAATATCCTTGCATTTTCTTATATTGTTAGTAGGAACACAAGGATGATGTTGAATAAAATTAGGGACAAGGGACATCCTTGTCTGGTTCCTCTTTTCAATGGGAATGCTTACAGCTTTTCTCCATTGATCGTAAGTCTGGCTGTTGAATTATCATATGATGCTTTAATATATTGAGTAATTTCCTTCGAGTCCTATATTCTTAAGTGTCTTTATTAGGAATGGGTGTTGAATGTTGTTAAATGCTTTTTTCTGCATATTATCATGTATCATCATGTGGTTTCTATTCTTTGTTTTCTCAGTGTGGTAAATAATGTTGCAGAATTTCCAGATGTTGAACCATTCCTGCATCCCTGGAATGAATCCCACTTGTTCATGATGAATTATTCTTTCATACATTTTTGTATTTTATTGGCCAAGATTTTGTGAAGGGGTTTTGTATCTATGTTCATTAGATGAAGTTCTCTATTCTTGTCGGATCCTTGCCTGGTGTTGGTATCAGTGTTATATTAGCTTCTTAGAACGTGTTTGGGAGTTTACCATCCTTTTCTACGATCTGGAAAAGCTTGTGTAGAATTTGTGTCAATAATGCCCTGAATGTTTAGGAGAATTCTCCTGTGAAGTCATATTGGTCAGGGATTTTTTTCAGTTGGTAGTTCCTTGATAACCTTATCTATTTCTTCTTTTTCTAAGGGTCCACACAAGCTCTTGGTGCCTATATGAGAAAATCTGGGGATGGTTTGTTTTTCCAGGTATTTGTTCATGTCTTTCAAGTTGTTGTATTCTTTGGAGTACAAACCTTCATAGTACTGTGTAATTAGTCTTTTAATTTCATTGGAGTCCATTGTACCTTCCCCTGTTTCATCCCTAAATCTGAATATTGACATCTTCTCCTTCCTATCTTTTGTTAGGTTTGCCAACATCTTGGCAATATTCTCAATCCTTTCAAGGAAACAGCTTACTGGGGTTAATTTTCTCCAGGTTTTTTGTTGTTGTTGTTTTGTTTTGTTTTGCCACTCATTTATCTCCACCCTGATTTTTATAATTTATTTTCTTTTTCTATTAGAAGAATTATTCGGTTGACTCTGTTCCAACTGCTGAAAGTTTTGTCATAGGGCATCAACCATAAATCTTTCTTCCTCCTTCATATGCACTGTTGCTATCAAGTATCCTCTGATAACTGCCTTTGCTGTGTCCCATAGATTTTGGTATGCCATATTCGCATTCTCATTGGTTTCTAGAAACTTGCCAGTTTTGTCTCTAATTTGGGACCAATGCCTACTCCTTTGAAAGAAGTAAGTTCTTCATCCTCCTAGTACTTGCCCTTGTTTTGTCTTTTGCTTTTTAATCTTTCTTTTATTGATTTCCAGGTTCATGACATAGTGGTCAGAGAAGCCTTCTGACTCATTTTAAATGAGCTCTAATTTTTAATATGTTCCACTTCTTTTCAATTGAAGTTTTTCTCTGTTTTATTTTGTGACTGTTCATTCTCCTGTTGATTTGGGAGGGTATGTTTTTCTGTATAGGAAATTCAAGATAAGTAAAACTGTAGAGACAGTTACTGAATTAATGGATCCTGGGGGGTATGGTAGGATAGTTTGAGGGGGGATGGGTGCTAGTGAGTACAAAAAAATAGAAACTCTTCTGAAATTTAGTGTTGTAATGGTAACCAGATCTCTTGATATGATTGAATATTGAATCTTCTGAAAATGGATTATATGACAATAAAAGCAATTTTTAAAAGGAGGCAGTCATATAATCACAACAAGGGAATACTGTATGATTTAAAAGCAAGAAAGTTAAGTGTCAAGGTTGTATTTTCTCACCATATTTTGAATAAGTAATCTGATGTACTCCATAATGCACATCAGTATTTGGAGATTTACTGTATAATGCAACATCAGTATTTGAAGAAATCTTATTAAGAACTTTGATCAACAGATGACGTGACCTAGATGAAAGTGAGGATGACTTGAAACACTTGTTGATGATAATCAAGGATTAATATTCCTTTACAACTCAATGTAAATGAAATAAAATCCTCATAACTGGACACATAGGTGACATCACAGTAAATAGAGAAAAGATTGAAGTTGTCAAGAATTTTGTCTTAATTGGCTCCACAGTCAAGGCTCATGAAAGAGTCAAGAGATCAGACAGTACAGTGATTGGACAAATCTGATGTACAAGACCTCTTTAAAGTGTTAAAGAGCAATGGTGTCACATTGAGGGCAAAAGTTTGCCTGACCCAAGTCATGGTATTTCAGTTGCCTCATCTGCAGGTGAAATTTGGACATTGGCTAAATAAGACTCAGGAAAAATCAATGCAATGGAACTATGGTGCTAGCAAAAAATATTGAAAATATCATAGTTATATAATTTCACATAAACTTGAAGATAAATAAAAGTGTAGGGGTGGAGTCTAGTCTGTCAATCAGGTCAGTCTGTCAATCATGATACTTCCTTGTGACTGTGATCCTCCCTCTCTTTTTCTGCCTTCATCTTCCTGCTGCCTGAGCTGATAGCAGCCAGAGCCTTAGTGGCCATTTCATTGGACCCATAACACTTTGCGCCCACCTGCCTGCGCTATTCCTGCATTCTGCCTCAATGCTTGTGGCTGCATGACTCTGAAGAGGGACTTATGGCCTTGAGTCAGACTCAGTTTGGTTGTTTTCCTGATATAAATTCCTTGATAAACACAACAAGGGAATACACATATATGTATATTCTTTCTTATACATATATGAGTGTTTATGGATTTATTTCTTTAGTTAGCCTAACACAATCATGGGCTGTGCTAAAAGAACAAACAAAAACATCTCAGAAGTAGAGCTAGAATGCACCTTAGAAACAAGGATGATGAGGCTAAGACCCTGTGGCATAGTGGTTGTGCGCGGGACTGCAGCCCACTGGGACGGAGGTTCAATTCCAGCAGTGGGGCTGGGCCTCCTACTCCCACCACCGGAGAGCAGTGATGCCAAAAAAAAAAAAAAAAAGAAACAAGGATGATGAGACTTCATCTCACATGCTTTGAGCATGTTATCAGGAGAGATAGGTCCCTGGGAAAAGAACATCATACTTGATAATGTAAAGGGGCAGTGCAGGTGAGGAAGGTCTTTGATAAGCTGTATTCACATTGTGGCTGCAACAATCAGCTGAAGCATAACAATAGTTGTGAAGATTGTGTAGGGCCAGTCAGTGTTTCATTCTGTTGTACTTCGGGTGGCTGAGTCAGAACCTACTGGATGATACCTCACAGCAAAACATCCATCCTTGGTGGCTTAGTGGTTGTGTGCGGAACTATGGCCATTGTGTTGGAGGTTCAAATCCAGCAGCAGCTCTCCAGGAGCAAGGCTGGGCCATCTACTCTCACCACCAGAGGGCAGTGATGCACCCCCCCCAAAAAAAAATCCATTCCAACAGAGAAGTGGGTGAAGGACACATTGGACAGTGTATGATATGACAAAATGATTATAAATTATTAAGGGTTCATGAGGGAGGAGGTGGAGGTAGGTAATATGGGAAGCTGATACCAAGGGCTTAAGTAGAAGGACTATGTTTTGAGAATAATGGCAACAAATGTACAAATGTGGTCTGCATACAATTGATGTATATATTGATCATGATAAGAGTTGTATGAGCCCCCAATAAAATGATTTTTAAAAGAATACAATAAAGACAAAAACTAAAGCTAATGAAATGATTAATGCAAAAAAAAAGAGAATCAATAAGCTAAAAAAATGTCCATCAATGAAGAACAAATAAATAATCTTTGGTACATACACACATTGGGATACCACGCAATGTTATAAAATAGCAATGAATCTGTCAAAATTCATAACATGGATGAAACTAGAGGATATTAGGCTGAGTGAAGTTGTCCATCATAAAACAAAAAAATATTCATGAGGTCACCATTGTAGAAATTCAAAAAATAATTTTATACTAAAATAAGCATTCTTTGAGGAAGTTAAAAGGAAAGAACTAGGAGGCAAAGGGCCTTTACAAAGGTCAAAATAAAGACAGGTGCACATGTAAATATACTTTTATATAATGATAGGGAAATAGATCTATGTACGTATATTTATAAGTTTAGTATTAATGTAGCTGACAGACCTTGGGCCTCTACTCAAGTACTCCTTTAATGCAAGAATACTTGGTTCTCATAGCCTGGCATTCCGTGCTGCTCACCTTCCCAACACAATTGCTGAAGACAAAATGAGTGCATAAGCAGATGTGGTGAAGAAAGCTGATGGTGCCAGGATATCAAAAGATATAGTGTCTGGAGTCTTCAAGGCTTGAAGATAAATGAGCGGCCATCTGCCTTAAAAGCAACAAAGCCCACATAGAAGAAACACATCAGTCTGTGTGATCATAAGGTGTCCATGGGATCAGGAAACAGGCTTCAAAGATCCAGAACAAAAAATCATATCATTGTGAATGAGGTGGAGTGCAGAGTAGAGACCCAAAGCCCATCTGTAGCAACTGGACATCCCCCTCCAGAAGGCTCACGGGGAGGAGGCGAGCCAGTCAGGGTGCAGTATAGCACTGTTGAAATATACAACTTTCTTCTAGTTCTTTAATATTTCCTCCTCCCTCCTCTTTTCCCACTATCATGACCCCAATCCCACCTTACGAATCTGGCTAAGCCAGAGAATGTAAACTAGTGCAGATCAGAGCTGGAAACACAGGGAATCCAGGACAGATAAATCCCTATATGACCAATAATGAGAGTGGTGCTACCAGGAGAGGAAGTGGAAGGTGGAAGGAGAAAGGGTAAACCAGTCACAATGATGTACATATAACCCCCTCCCAGGGGGCTCGACTATAGAAACGTGGGTGAAGGGAGACATCTGTCAGTGTAATACATGACAAAATAATAATAATTTTAAATAATCAAGGGCTCAAGAGGGAGGGAGGATCTTGAAGGGAGGGTAAATAATGAGGAGCTGATACCAAGGGCTTAAGTAGAAAGAAAATGTTTTGAAAATGATGAGACAATGTATGTACAAATGTACTTGACATGACAGATGGATGGATGGATGGATGGATGGATGGATGGATGGATGGATTGTGATAAGAGTTGTGTGCACTCCCAATAAAATGATTTTTCAAAAAAGAAAACAATTTTTAAAAAATAAACATTCTTTGATGGTTACAACGTGCAGGGGGGAAAGGAAAGGAAATAATCTCATTAACATGCAGACAAGTACTAACTGGGATGAAGGGTCAAACAAAATACAATAAAAAGGAAGTTGGTAAAAAAAAAAAGTATGAGGGAGGCAGGGGAAGACACATAAAAGTGTTGCAAGAGTTAAGGGCAACAAAACAAATACTGTTATGTACACAATCCTGAAAAAGTGCCTATCTATGAGCTGCTGGCCTCATCACTCAGGCTAAACAGGTGTAGGAGATGGGGAGCACACCCTTGAATATACATTGGTTTAATACACATGTGTGTGTATTTGCCATTGCTGCAAATATATACATGAAGCTATGGAAACATAGAGGGTACAAGGTTATGAAAACATCTTAGACATACTGAAACACCTTGATGGACATCTTGAGAAAACAAGCCACTGGGCCTGGGGATTCCTGGCCCTACTTCAGTGAGTAGCAAATCAGGTCTTAAAAGCTCATTCAGCTACGGATCTTTCGCCACCTAGAGGAAAGAAGTGCGATGACCATGGAAAAAAGTGGTCTTGCACAGCAGATTTACCCAATGCAAGGACACTCCAAACCTAGTGAGAACATTCTTTTTGTGTGTCTTCTCTCTCTCTCTCTCTCTCTCTCTCTCTCTCTCTCTCTCTCTCTCTCTCTCACACACACACACACACACACACACTCTAAGGAAAATGTTTCCTGAAGCACCTTGCATCTCACTGGCCAAAATTCTATATGTGGTTATTTCTCAACTCATCACTGACACGGAGAATATAACTGTCACGGTTGTTATAATAGAGATTTACCACCTGAGAAGGAGGAGAGGCCCAACCCACATCGGCAGCTTACCTGAACACAATCCACATTGTTAGTAAGCAAGAGGTACAGCATCATACACAAACAATTCAAGAATATTAGTTAGGTCAGGAAAAGAGAATTTCTCTCTGGAATGTGGTTCCTTTAATACAACCACTGAAGAACAAAGTCCCTTGTGAAGTGCTTGTTCCAAGGCAGGAGAGAAGAATAGAATCACACTTCTCTCAAGTCTTTCGGTACTGTTCCAAGTACTTGTGGTCAAAGGATCTAATTCAGCTAGGAAGACTCAAGTCCTGACTGTTACATGATCCATCACTTACTGCTCAAAGACATACATGGATGTTTCTTCCCAGTCAAAAATACAGAGGCGTTTCAGAGGCATTTCTTGTTAAAGAATAGATTACTTCCTCCCCAGGTCTTTCACAGCTATTAAACCATTTGAGATAAGGTATTGGATGATAACTGCCTACTTTTCCTAGACGATTTCTGGTGCCGCTACCAGGAAACAGCCCTTGACCTCTAGGCACTCTGCTCTTTTTTCTGATAAGCATCGTGTTTAAGAAGAACCCATTAGCATATCTCATGTTACATTAGGGAAGGCACTGCATGCTCCAAATGGGAAGTCAATGAAGATTTCTCCTCCTCCCTCCTACCTGCTGCCACAAAATTAAAGGGTGGAAAAGTCAAGGACCTCATTCACTTTCATAACCTCTGCCCTCTAGCCTCTGGTATGTTCATTGTAAGTCAGGGAAGGAGAATTTATGGCAACATTTAGGTTCTGGTCCACCATCACCTTTAGCAATCTTAATTAATCTCTGAAATAACCATTTTCATTTCTGAAAACGTGGGCCAAGTTAATTGGAATGAAGATCTTCCTTAAAAAAAAAAAATCTCTCCTTTCGGATCTTCCACAAATTACTAAAAAGAGTCTGAAATGATGATTTTATGAATCCCATCTGGTGAATATTTACCCAACACTCTATATGCATGCCTAGACCTATTTTCTTGCACGTTCTAAGGTAATGCAGCTTTCTGTAAGGAGAATAGGATTGCTCATTGGAGAGGAGGGCACCAAAGGACCCCTGCCAATCAACCCCCCTGCCAGTAAGGCAGATGGAGCAGAGGAGCTGTCTGCATGGTACAATGTCAACGATAGCAGGAAATTCTTGCGAATGCTCTCATCGCCTTTCAAAATGGGTAGTCCTTGTGTCGCTGTCCGATAAGCATTGAGCCGTAACCACAAGGTTGGTTGCTCAACTCCACTAGCTGCTCCACTAGAGAAAGATGAGGCTTTCTGCTCCCACAAATCATACGCAGCCCCGCAGCCCAATATGCAACCACTCCGCCCCACCAGAGCGTCTTTGCTCCCATAAATAATCAAAGCCTCAAAAACCTAATAAAAGATCAGAATCGACTCATTGTCAATAGGCTCAAATACTGTGAGTACCTTCCACATTTGTCTCAAAGGTAAAAACTAATCCGACCTTCTTTTAAAGAACAGGGACTAGAAAGAGACAAGTATTCCTGAATCTCGTGATGGAATTCTGACTTGTCCCTAACAAGACTGAAGGCAAGTCAAACCTGGTCTTTCTAAACAAAACTGAGGGTATATGAAGTCAGGGTGAACATTTGTTTTATATTAAGTGAAAAACTTTCCGGACATGCCTAGAGACTGAGAGATCTTTTTCATAGCCCAGGCTTTCATGGCTAAGCCCCGAGCTCGTCTGTCCCACTCCACTGTTGTTGACCAGTGAGTTCAGAACCTGTTTGTTACATGGCACCGTCCTTCTTGAACACTCTGACAAATATGGAGACTAGGCTTCATCTCATGTTCTGTAGTGACTATGTGGAGTATGTCAAGAACTGGAAAGTGTGAGATTTTACCCACGTTCAGGTTAATAAATTAGCCTGTGACTGTCATCTGGATGCTGGCAGAAAACACAGAACTCCTGGGTCAGAGGCTGAGGGTCATTTCATAATCATGACAATAGTGGTAGCCAGAATATCTGTCATTTTGCACCAGTCCCTTAAGCCCCAATTCCCACAGGAAGATAAATGAAGAGGCAGATTGACATCTAAGCAGATAAAGTTTGGCAGTGCAAGTCAGGAAATTGAATCTTTCACAATGGATTTAAGCATCCTAAATGTTGCTTCATGTTTTTACCCATCCCAAAGAAAGGCAATGAAATTAAATATGGAAATTGAAAAGTAATGTGATTGATATCACACATAAGTAACCAATATTATTGATATCACATGTAAGTAAAATGCAGGATAGATTTGGAAGACAACATGGCGTACGGGATATCATTGCTGGCATCAGAGGGGTCTTGGCTGAAAGCAGAGAATTCCAGAAAGAGGGCCACTCCTCAGAAGAGGAGTGCATTGTCCTTCTTCCTAGTTTATCTTATTCGGCAACACGGGGGAAAGCATGTCCACCATGGGTGATACTGTTGGTATCTAAAATGCCAGTGGAATCATAGCAACATGCAAGCCACCACAGCATGACACACTGACAGACAAATGGTGGCCATCTCGGGTAGACTCACTGTGGACAAATCACCTCACTTGTGTGAGGGTTACATAATCTATTGGTAGCATTTCTTTACACATTTGAAGATCTCTAATGACCATTCTTAAAAGGCAGTCTCTAAGTCTGGTGAGGTACTAGGCCACCTTAATTATGAAGGGGATGTGGGTGTGCACAAAAGAATCAATTTTCCTTGACTACTAAAGAGATTGTGCATTGTTAATTTGCTAACAATTCCAAGAATTTTTATTCTGTGAGCAGACTGCCACATTCAGTGTTCATTAGACAATCTTGTTGGCAGATGCATTATTATACCAAGCAGGGACCTTGAATCTGAGATATTTGAATTGCCACCCATCACCTAAATAGTGAAAACTGAAGATTTTTTTAAATCCCACTGCCATCAAATTGATGCCAACTTACAGTGACCCTCCAGGACTGAGTAGAACTGCTTCCTTTGAGTTTCCAAGACTGACTGTTCACAGGATTAGAAAGCTCTGACTTTCTCCTTCAGAGCAGCAGACATGGTCATGAAATTCATGCCTACTGCCTTGTAGTTTAGATATTCCTAGGAGACTGCTGTAAACATGTATCAGAGGCTTTGCCATGTGAATGTGAACCAATCTTGATCTTGATCCTCCAAAGCCAATGTTATGAAAAAGAAGGTGATGACAATATCTAATACAATATATACTGAGTGCTGTCAATCTGTATAATCAGTCCATTAGCTGGATTTTTAAGACTCTCACTTCTGCAATTCTGAATAAGATAGTGAACAGAGCCATAAAAATTTGACTATCTTCCTTCCTAAAACTCTCCAGCAGAGTCAGATGGTTGTGGGTGGCCTTTGATATCCCGCCCCCATCTGAAGACTAAGGGACCTTGGCTCCATCTTTAATCTTTTTTCTTTAAAAAAAAAAAAAAGAAGAAGAAGATGGTCAATGAGTGACGCTCAGCAGAGGAACTCAGCAGTAGATCAGCCCAGGGAAAGTGACTGAGAAAGAGAGATTCAGCACTGCCGGATCACTGGAGGAGCATGTAAAGTTAAGTGGGCACAGATTCACAGGGTGTTTGGCTTACCACAGTGAAATCCAGCTGGGGCAGTGACTCCTGCCACCACAGTCTGCCACTGTCTGCTGGACCTGCTGCCGAGACGGTTGGAGCTGGCACAGGGGCATTGTCTCATTGGATCCTCAGCTTCCTGCAGGTGCGGGACAGAGGTTGAATCCTTGCAGCCCTGCACTCGGGGATAGGGACTGGGTTGTGTGGTTGCTCACATCTCTCTGACTCCCCCCAACCCCCATCCCCCACCACCACCACGGTTTCGGCGGGCTTGGTTTTTTGGTATTAACTCCTGATCATTTTCAGTTTGGAAAACGGAAAAAGGATGAATTGTTCCTAAGCTCTTGTGTTTCCTTTTGGTGTATGGACTTTATCTCATCTATCAATTCATCCTTTTTCTGTGTAGTTTCCTTCATATCCTGTATGACTCCAAGCATCATTCTGAAAATTTATGCAACATATCAATGTTGTCTGCCTCTTCAATGCATCTTGTTAGGCTCAGGGCGTCTTCTGCCACTGCCTTTGCTTCTCCTGGTTTTTCATTGGGGTTGTTGGGGCTGATTGCTGTATGCATTGCATTGTTTTGAAGAAACCAGGTGTCATTTTCCAGGGATTCACAGAGCAATGCCTCTCTCTGGGAGACTTACAGGAATGTGTTTTCGAACTTCCTGTGACTAATTGCATTATAGAATTAGGCTAGTGGTTTAACCTCTTGTGACTCCTCTCTTTCCCTAGTGAACCAGTATTCTGTCATCTGGAGGACAAGTTGGGTGATCCTCTCAGGGACCACTGATTGGATTGTTATGAACCTACAAGGATAGGGAACTACATCAATGTGCATATGCTTATAGGGTTGTATTAGGAAAGCAGATGGTCATTGGACCTCCACTCAAGTACTTCCTCCATGCAAGAATATTTTGTTCTGTTAAATTGGCATTCCATGATGCTCACCTTCCCAACATCATTACTGAAGACAAATGTGTGCATAAGCAAAGGTGGTGAAGAAAGCTGATGGTGCTCGGCTAACAAAGGATGTAGTGTCTAAGATCTTAAAGACTTGAAAGTAAACAAGCAGCCATCTAGCTCCAAAGCAACAAAGCCCACATGGAAGAAGCACACCAGCTTGTGTGACTATGATGTGTCGAAGGGATCAGCAATCAGGCTTCAAAGAACTAAAAATCATAACATAGCGCGCCCACCTTCCTGAAATGATCGCTGAGAACAAATGTGTGCATAAGCAAATGTGGTGAAGAAATCTGATGGTGCCTGGCAATCAAAAGATAAAGGATCTGAGGTCTTCAAGGTTTGAAAGTAAACAAACAGCCACAAAGCCCATATGGAAGAAGCACACCAGCCTGTGAGATGACGAGCTGTCGAAGAGATCAGGTGTCAGGCATAAAAGAACTAAAAATTGTATCATTTAAATGAGGGGGAGTACAGATTGAGGACCCAAAGTCCATCAACCAGTAAAGCAACAATCTCTTACAGAGGAGTTGTAGGGAGGAGATGAGTGAGTCAAGGCACAGTGCAGCAACAATGAAACATGCAACATTCCTCTAGTTCTTAAATACTTCCTCCCACCCACTTTCATGATCCCAATTCTACCTTACAAATCAAGCTAGACCAGGGTATATACACTGGAGCCAGAAACATGGGTAATTCAGGATAGATGATCCTTTTATGACCCAGAGAGAGAATGGTGATGCCAAGAGAGTTAAGGGAAGGTAAAGTAGAAAGGGAAAACCTATTCTAGGAATCTACATATGACCTCCTCTCTGGGGTATGGACAACAGGGAAGTGGGTGAAAAGACAAATCTGACAGCGTATGATGACAAAATAATGACAATTTGTAGATTGTTAAGAGTTCATGGAGAGGGAGGGGAAATATGGCGAGCTGGTACTGGGGGCCTAGGTAGAAGGAGGACGTTTCAAGAATGATGATGGTAACAAATGTGTAAATGTGGTCTGCATTGATGAATGTATTGATTGTGATAGAAGTTGTATGAGCCCCCAATAAGATGATTTTAAAAATCACTCATAGGGCTCAAGTAAAAATATTTTGGAAATGATGACAACAAATATACAAATATGCTTGATATAATTGATGCATGAAACATAAGAGCTGTAAGAGCCCCCAATAAATTAACTTAAAATATTTTAAAAAGAAAATTTTAAAAAGAAAAGATGAAGAAATAAAACAAGCATTTTGTTTATTCTCTCTCTCCAGTTTTATTGGCACATAATTTACATATGACAGAATTGAATAGTTCAATCAGTCAAACATAACAAGGAGGGATTGTGTAATCAGCACCACATCATCCTATAGCATTGTTTAGGGTGTTTTGCTCTTAATGGTGCTATGATCAGAGCAAATAGGGGTGGGGGAATGAAGAAATCAGGGACTGTGAGAGACAGAACAGCTAAAACAGCTCCAGGTCATTAACCAAGTTCTCTCATTTACTTTTTGTTCTGAGTGGTATGGTGGCAGCTCCTAGACGAACCAAATAAACTTTCACTGCATGCTGCAACACCAAGTATCCCACCAGCCTTAAGAACCCTTTTGATGAGCATTGTGCTAGTCTGGGTAGACTAGAGAAACAAATTCATAAATATGCACAGGTTTATGAGGGAGAGATTTATATACAAGAGGAATGGAACATTAAGAAAGCATCCCAACCCAGTCCAGCCCAAGGTCATAAGTCAGCTATTAGCCCATATGTCTGAAAGCAGTCTATAAAGTTTTCTTCAGACTCATGAAGCACATGCAACGATGCCAGGACAATCACAGGCCAGTGAGTACAGAGTCTTGTGTATCCAGTGGTGGTAGAGGCATCTCAGCCATGGTAGGGATTGCTATGTAACTTTTTCAGCTTCAGAGGTCTGGTTCCATCAGGGTAAGCCCATGTGGCTTCTCCTCTGGCTCCTCCAGTTTCCAGGACTCAGAATCTATCAGCATGTTGCCATGGTGTCTTATCAGCTGAAAGGTCTCTCAAGGACTGAGTCTTGAGTCTCTCAACTTCAAGGGGAAAATTCCGTGAGATTTCCCAGAGTTCTCAGGAGAAAGTCATGCCCACACAGAGGTCTCCTTGGCTATCTCCAGATTGACAGGCTAGACTCTCAGTCATGAAATTGACACAAGAATATATGACTGCCACAAGCATCTTGTTGACTCCTTTACACAGGCTACACTTAAACAGCAGCAGTCTTCATTTAAGATTTGCTACCAGAACCTAGGTTTTCTGCTACTCTAGGGGGTCAGCAAACTATAGCATACCGAACAAACCCAATCTAGTGTCTCCTTTCCTAAATAAAGGGGTTATTTTGTTGGCTTTGTTTTAACAGTTTTATGGACATGTAATCTATATACCATTCAATTCGACAGTTTAAACATTCTTAAAAGGGTTGTCAATCATCACCACAATCAATTTCACAACATTTTCTTGAGTCTCGTACTCATTATTAGCTCCCCAATTCCAAATAAACTTGTAATGGAACCAAATGACAGCATCTCCTTACATGTTACCTGTTGCTGCTTTTGTAATAATGAGATGTATAATGGAATTGAGCGCCGACAGTAGGGCCCCCAAAACCTCGAATAATTACTTTTTGATCTTTCTGCTACAGCATTACACGGAGAGCATCTCTTAAGTGCCCTCTTGAATTCAATATGATGAGGGGGTAGAGGACTGCTCAGGGTAATGAGGCTGGCCTAGAACATTAACAACAACCACAGCTTCAGTCTATTTTTTAACCTACTTCCCAATCTGCAGCTACCTCCCTAGCTCCTCCTTATTAGGGGGCAATAAACTGGAGGGCCATTTATTATCTAGCTGACCATACAACGTAATCAGCATATATACTACCAATCCCCAAGGATTTTCCTCAGATCCCACTAACTGATCTATTAGACCTCCTTCTTTCCTCTTCCAGAAAGCCATGTTTCTGTCAGTGTTCCATCCTCATCACCCAAACAGTGAAGAAATGAGAAGGGTCTTAGGTCTTATCCCATCTTAAGCCAACAAGTATCTTAACACAATTTCAGATACTGACAGAAGACAAGACTCCTAGTTCACAGATGAAGGGTCATTTATTATTCACATCAATAGCAATATCCAAAATATCAGCATTTTTGCACCAGCTCCTCGAGCCAGGTCCCTCAGGTTGTTATGAAGAAGCAGACGACAACAACACATGCCGTGTGGTGTATTGCAGAAGAATCTTGAGCTCAGGAAACCTGAATCTTTTCTTCTGGACAGTAAACATCCTTTCCTTTTCTCCAGAGGGAGACACTCTCTCTGACTTCCAAAAACTGTTTGCTATACAGCCTGGAAAGGACAGTTCAGAACAATAGGTGGCTAATGTCTGACTCACAGGACATGCAGAAATAGAAAAGACCATGGAAAGCTATTTCCCAACTGAGTGTTACACTGGTAAAAGTTTATTGTACCTAGCCTCAATGGGGAAAGATTGTCCTCAATGGAGCAAGATGACACAGTCAATTGGTAATCCCTGACCCTGACATGGACTTCTAGTATTCATGCGACTTATTTCATATTACATACATATTTACCCAAAAGCCCAGATAAAATTATGAGAAGTAATAAGAGAGTTTACTGATAATGATATTATCATCAATTTATATAGACAAATATAAAAATGGAAAAACTTCCTAATATACTAGTAAAAACTAGTTAACTAGTTAGAAAATATAATGGGGAAATGCAGTTAGCACTGAAAAGTATAAAGTATCCAGAGATAACATTAACAAGAAACATGTAGAACTAAATTTAAAGGACCATAAATTTTTGCTAAAGAATATAAAAATCAGAACTTAACTAGCTGAGAAATATCCTATGTACCTGGGTGAGATACTTTTCCATGATAAAAAAGGTCAGTTCTTCACAAATTCATGGGTACAATAAATGTACTATTAGTTCATCTAGTCCCAAAAAATCTGGGTGTTGGATTTGGGGGAAGGAAAAGGTGATTGTCCAGAGGGACACATGGGTTATTCCAGTCAGTCACAAGTGATTGGACAACCTATTGATACAGATTTGCAGAGTAAATTCTAGAACCATGTCTATCTATGACACATGGGGAGGCATTACTACAAGAGTTTTGCTTCTTCTCTCAGTAAGAGCATGTCCCATAACTGTAGTCAATGAATCCTCAGCTAAAAGACCAAAGCCAAAACATGGAAACAAAGCTCTAATTGTTAAAGCTTGTTCTATTGGTCCTATGATTAAGATCTCTGCAGCCAACCATATAGATAATGAATAAGAAAGCAATCAAAATTCAACTAATTACAGTATCCGTTAAAAATATTAGGAAAAAACCCCTCATTGCCCTTAAGCCTATTCCCACTCATAGCAGATCACTATAGGGTTTCTAAGACTGTGGATTTTTACAGTAACAGATATATATAACCTTATCTTTCTCCCATGAAGTGACTCATAGGTTTGAGCCACGGGTTTTAGAAACCAACAGTTTCCTAGGACTTCCAATGAATTGTTTACAGAGGTTCGGGGAGGATCTTTTACTGGCTGAAATTTCAGTGCTTGTGTTTCGATTTTATAAAACCAACTAATATTAAACAGTAAAGCTGTTCTAATGCCCAAAGGACCCTCATTACTCAGTGACTCCAGGACCTGAAAAATGATCAGGAAAAGATTTTTGTCTCTGTCTTCCTCTCCCTGGGAATTTATCTATGTCCCAAATCCTTCTAATTGTAGCACTACAGCCAACCCACAATTAATGCCTGCCTGCGTCTTTTGCCTAACAGTTAATGCTGATGCAGCATCTAGAACAAGAAAGAAAAGCCCTAGGAGGTGTTGCATCACAGGAATGGGCCCTTTCCTGACCCTCTCCACCCCCCATGAAGCAACAGAGAGCATCTCAATTAAAAGAGTCAGGGAAGCATTTTCCTGTGGTCACATTTCCATGGGCATTTGCTCAAGTCTCAGAAAAGCACAAAAGATAAGCAAATCACACAAATAAAACAAAAACCCTGTATCTGTGGTCTGGTACCAATTCTGATCACATTTCCTCAGGGCCAGCCACCTAATCTTTGGGTCTCCAGTGACACACAACTTCGGCAGTAATACAAAAAAGTAACTTTCCAGACTGAGCCCCGGTGGTGTAGTGGTTATGCGCGGAACTGCAGCCCACTGGGCTGGAGGTTCAAATCCAGCAGCAGCTCTCCAGGAGCAAGGCTGGGCCTCCTACTCCCACCAGAGGGCAGTGATGCCAAAAAAAGTAACTTTTCTTTAGACTAATTTTAAATTAGTTTGATTTTCGACTAAAATTATTTTTTAACATGACGGCAAGTGCATGAAACAGTGTGTTTGGTCCTTCTGCACAGGGCTCCCTGTGTGACTGTACAGGTTACATATCCATGTAGCTAGCTCTGAATTTCTATTTTGGTACTGATCAGTTATTTACCGCTTAAAGTTAACTCTTATGTGCTACAGCAATTATAACAGTTTAGACAAGAGTTGATATCAGTGGCAAAGATGCAGACAAGAGTGAGGTTAACACTCCCAATGACAAAATCAGGTTCAGTTGACGTTCAGCGGAGAGTAGTGTCCAATCCAATTATTATAGAAATAGGACATAAGCACTAGCAGTCTGCTGAAGTTAGACCCTATTGACCCAGTTTCACTTCCAGAATAGTAACTTTGAGTCTTCTCAGAACTTAGAGAGGTAATTCTTGGGAATTTCATTCAGACCATTCTCTGAGTGTTTCCCTGAATTATCAAAGGTAAATGACCACACAGCAGACTCCTTCTTCACAGATGATCAGATGAACCTGACAACTAAAGGGCCCACACAATCCCAAGACACATTTTATTGGTCCTGCAATATTTCAAAACTGTACATTTTCACCTTGAAAACTGGAGTCTTGTCACCTCTTAAGTAATAAGTGCTAGAATCCCTAAACTCACATCATATGACAACAATCAGTCTGCATTGAGGCACTCTGGCCCTTAGATGAAGCATGTGTTCAAGTCACCACAGTCATTAATTCCCCATACCCCATTGTTCTACCCCATCAAGAATAATCTAGGAATGCTACTTGCATGACCCCGAACTTAAGTTTCTGGCCTGGATCTTCATGAGCTCTTTGGGTTCCATAAAATCACTAAGAACTTAGCCTCTACCAAGGATAAACATTGGATTGAGTAGAATTATATTGTAATCAATTATCATTTCTATAATAAGCTGTTAAGCTTTCTGAATGCTGCCTGGACAAAAATGTAATGTCATTGTTAATCACTCTTCAGGAATATTATAAAATTGGAATGTATATTATTCACTTATGACAAATTGTATGAAGCCCTACCAGACACCGACATAATCACCTACCTTCAGCCACCAGGTAAGACACCCTCTCCCACACCATACCTGTGCTCTACAACATTTGCTAGAACAACAGGATAATATAATGTGATGCTTTAGCAGCCAGACAGTCCAGATTTTGCCCCTCATCCTTCTTTGTTGCCAGGTCCCCAAAAGTCAGAAGGCTAGGTCCTCTTACTTTAGGAGTTCTTCATGATGGAACCCCAGAACGCTACTACCCTATCTTTGGGAAGTGTCCATGGGGGGCAAAGACTAGATGAATGAACCATGGGAAGGGTCTTTTCTTTCTTTTTTTTCTCCCATTTTTTAAAATCTCCTTTAATCTTTTTTTAAATCCTTTTATTAGGGACTCCTACAACTCTTTTTTTGTTTGTTTGTTTGGTTGGTTGGTTGGTTGGTTTAGTTTGGTTTTGGGGGGGCATCACTGCCTCTAGTGGTCGTGGGCACTACCCTGTGCTGCTCCTGAGAGATGCTGCTGGATTTGAACCACCAAGCCCGCAGGCTGCAGTCCCTCACTCAATCACTTCCACCACCAGGGCTCAACCTGCAAATCTTACTACAATCCACACATCCATCCATTGTGCACAGCACATTTGTACATTTGTTGCCATCACCATTTTCAAAGCATTTTCTTTCTACTTGAGCCCTTCGTATCAGTTCCTCATTATTTTTCTCCCTCTCACTTCCTCCCTCCCTGTGAATCTTTGATAATTTATAAATTATTGCTATTTTGTCATGTCTCCCTTCTCCCGCTTTCTTGTTGTCTGTCCCCCAGGGAGGGATTATATGTAGATCATTGTGATTGGTTCCCCTTTTCTCTCCCTCCCCCCCCCCCCACACACACACACCTTCCCCTTCCCTTCCCGCTATCACTACTCTCAATATTGGTCCTGAGGGGTTAATCTGTTCTGGGTTCCCTGTGTTTCCAGCTCTTATCTGTACTCCTGTGCATGCTCTGGTCAGCCAGATTTGTAAGGTAGAATTAGGGTCAAGATAGTGTGTGGGGGAAAGCATTAAAGAACTAGAGGAAAGCTGTATGCTTCAACAGTGTTATACTGTACCCTGACTGGCTCGTCTCTTCCTTGTGACCCTTCTGTAAGGGGATGTTCAATTGTCTACAGATGGGTATTGGGTCTCCACCCTGCCTTCCCCCTCATTCACAATGACATGACTTTTTTGTTTTAGATCTTTGATGCCTGAAACATGATCCCATCAGCACCTCAGGATCACAAAGGTTGCTGTGCTTCTTCCATGTGGACTTTGTTGCTTCTCAGTTACATGGCTGCTTATTTAATCTCAAGTCTTTAAGACCTCAGACGCTATATCTTTTGATAGCCAGACACCATCAGCTTTCTTCACCACATTTGCTTATGCACCCATTTTGTCTTCAGGGATCTTGTTGCAATGCCAGGTTATGAGAACAAAGTTTTCTTGCACAGAGGGAATACTTGAGTAGAGGCCCAAGTCTGCATAATACTACAGCTACAAATATATGTACATAGATCTATTTCCTTAATACTAAAACTTAATACTAATACTACAAATACCTTAATACTAAAACTATAAATATATGTACATAGATCTATTTCCCTATCATTCTAGATAAATATGTGCATGCCTGTATTTTAACTTCAAAGTACCCTTTGCCTCCTAGTTCTTTCCTCTACTTCCTTTTACTTTCCTCTTGTCCCACTATCATGTTCAGTTTTCATTTGGGTTTCAGTAATTTCTCTCAGTTACCTTACCCTTGGTCAAGCCCTACCAGGCCTCCTACACTCTCCTCGCCATCAATTTTTAGATCATTTATTGTTCCCTTGTCCCTGGATTTGTTGGCCTTCCCCTTCGTTTCCCCCTCCTCCCCCTCTCCCATGATCCCCAGAACCAATGTTTTCTCCTCCAGATTGTTTATCCTGCCTATCTTATCTAGATAGACATGCAGAGAAAATAATGAGCACTGAAACAAGGCAGAGCAAAACAAAACAGCAAAAGAAAACAAAACAACAAAAAAGCCACCAAGAGAGATAAGAAAAGCTTATGAGTAGTTCCAGTCTGTTTGTTGACCATCAGGAGTGTTTTCTGGTGGAGTCTGATGGGGTGCCAAGCCCTGGTTCCAAAGTCTAATTTTGCTATTTCCCCGGAGACTTCATTGCTTTTCTTCTCTTGCTGCTCTGTTACACACCCTTAGCATTCCTCCCCAGTGTGGTAGAGTCAGATAGGGCACAATTCCCACACTGTGTCTCCAGTGGTGTCCCTTGTTCTGATACAGGTCAGTGAGGGATGTCTTGTCTCATGGTGGGGCCAACCATATGGTCCGCTGTGTGCATTGACTGCAATCACTAATCTGTGTCAACTTCAGCACTGAGAGTGTAGGGGTCTAGGCTGTCAATCTGCAGATAGCCAATGAGGCCTCTGTATGGGCATGGCTTTCTCCTGAGAATTCTAGGAAGGCTTGCAGGATTTCTGAATTGGAGGAGAGAGACTTGACTCAATTTCTTGGATTCAGTCTACCGACAAGATAAGATGACAGCATGCTGATAGATCCTGATTCCTGGAGACTGGAAGAGCCAGAGGAGAAGCCACATGGGCTTATCCTGATGGAACCAAACTTTTGGCACCGGAGAAGCCATGTGGAGACTCCTGCCAGTGCTGAGATGTTTGGGAGGCCACAGGGAAACCCCTACCAGTGCTGAGATGCTTCTATTGCCAATGGATATTGCTGATGGACCCTGTGCCCTGGAAACGAGGAGCCATGGGGAGACCCCTGTGAGCCAGGATGCTTCTACCACCACTGGTACATAAGACTCTGCATCCACTGGCCTGTGATTGTCCTGGTGTCATTGCACGTGATTTATGAGCCGGAAGGTGACTTTATATATTGGTATCAGACATATGAGCTAATATCAGACATATGACCTTGGACTGTTTTCTCAGTGTTCTTTTCCTCTTATATATAAACATTTCCCTTATATCCATATGTGTGTCTATGAGTTTGTTTCTCTAGTCTACCCTGACTAAAACAGCTGCTCTGAGCAGGAATATCATCTTGG
Source organism: Nesogale talazaci (assembly GCA_004026705.1). Taxonomy (NCBI): domain Eukaryota; kingdom Metazoa; phylum Chordata; class Mammalia; order Afrosoricida; family Tenrecidae; genus Nesogale; species Nesogale talazaci. The sequence continues at coordinate 85,636 of PVJH01007283.1, forward strand.
AGGTTTGATGGACCAGAATGTGCTCCACTCTCTCTCCTTCTCTCTTTGTTTGCTCCTGTGTGCTCTGATCAGACAGGTCTCTCTCCCTGAGCTGTAGCTTCAGTGCTGTCCTCTGAAGTGAATTCTTCTGGAGGGTGTGGGCAGGAAATGTAGTTGGGATTGGGGCTGGCCTTTGTTCCCTGTTTCATGACCGTATGTTGCATTCACATCTTGGCACCCCAGGCTGAAGTCTGGTCCCTTTCTCCCCCTCCTGTGGAGATATAAATAATACTTTATCCTGTTCCCCCATGCTACCTGCATCTTTTTTATCCTTTCCCCTCATTTTTAGTTAGCTACCCTGGGTCTGGCCCCTTGGACCTATCCCAAGAATATAAATATATATATATATATATATATATTTATTTATTTATTTATTTATTTCAAGAAATATATATATTCTTGAATATATATATATTCTTTTCAAGAAAGGTCTTTTCAAGGAGCATCTAGGGCTAAATTACTCTTACCAATATACTTCTCTGCTCCTCCATTCTGTCTTTGTGATCCAGGGCCTGTCCATTACTACCCAAAAGATGTCACCAGGTTGCATGTCAGATGCTGCTCTCTGCCTGCAATTTAAACCTGCAATATGTTAGGACCTCTTAAGCCAAAATGAGCTCCCCAGACACCTAGCCTGGCAATGGGGAGGCTCAATTTGTATTCGTTCAGAGGTGCTAATTTGAGTAAGTTTAAGGTCCTCACATGGAAGTAGTGCTTTAAAATGTCTTTCTGAGAATCTTGCTCAAACACACAAAAAGTTTTCTGGAGTTTTGGGAAAGATGGGCTTGCATGGTCCTGAACAATACAAGATTATCATTTATAGAAGCTACCAAGGTCACATATTAAGATAGACTGTTTTGGTCAGGTCTCCTAAGTGTAGTTGTTCCATAACAGAGACCCAAAGCTCAAAGTATGTTGAACATCTGAGAAGTTTAGGGGCTTTACCAGTTTCATCAGAGGTGACCAGATAACAAACGCTTGAGTCATGGGAGCAGAGTGCATCAGAATGATTGATAAACCAATATCCCATATTCATTCTCAGCATTGTGGAGGTTATCACTGCAAGAACCCATGCTGGTCATCGGCACTAAGGAAAGCAAATTGCAAGTTCTCTGCTGGGTGAGCAAAGAACATGAGCCAAGACAGCTGCTTAGTCTTTTTTCAGAATGACTTTCCAGGGCTGGTTGCTTGATGGATTGCCTTTCTCTACTAGAGGGATATTTCAGTCTAAAGAACAAGTGCAGGTCATCTAAAGTCAGATCACACTCTCTTTGGGCAGCATTAGAGGAAATCTTTCAAATTCTTATTCTTCTGTGTTCCTGTCTCAATATTACTTATCAGACACCTTATCATTCAAAAGCCTCTGCCATTAGGTGATCTTGTGTTACATTTTCCCGGATCAGAGCTTGTTTGACATTGGCTACATTGCAATGACTGCTTCCTGGAACATGAGCAAGAAAAGCCATCTTCCAATCACAATGACTTATGACTTACTGCTCCAAGTCATTGTGTTTTCATTCTTGTAGCTTCAATTTCCCAGAATGGCATTTCTTAACCTTGTTCCCCAGGGGAGGCCACTAGAAGGTAATGGGAAGAGACCTGGAACAAGAATCAGAAGCCCTGGTGAGACAATTTCCTTGAAAAAAGGCTTTGCTCCTGCAGTTGTAAAATGGACATAGAACTCTTACCTGTCTATCGCACTATCAAGTGTAAAAGCGCTTTATAAAAACAAGGTGATAAATAAATGCTAGGGCTATGGCTTGTCTGGGAAGATCCCATGGATTCCAGTTCAAATACAACTGACAAGGGTCCTTGTTCTCGCCATTAACTTTTACTTCATCTCTAAAGTCTAGTCAACTGCAAAGCTGCCTCCCCTCCTACTCATACTCTACTCTGACAGCCACAGGGCCCAATGGTCAGCAGGGGCGAAGATGTGAGCCTAGAAATTAAAGCAGAGTTTCTCCAAGATACAAACAGAAAATAATAAAACAAAACTTTACCCGGACCATACTGCTTGTTAGCTGTGAGACCTTGCAAGGGTCATGTAAGTTAACGTGTAAAAAATAGATATAAAACACTTACCCCTCCTGAGGTCTCTCCTGAGGTCTAGATAAATTAGATCATGTGAAATCCCTAGCACAAAGCCTGATGCATAGCTAATACTCAGAGGTATTGCATATTTCCTTCGAAAGTGACACGAAAAATGTAGCTGAAAATGATGTCACATGAAGCTCTTTTAGTATGCACATGTGGGTATGAAGTAGCTTTAAAGGACACTATTCAAATAAGGGTGGCTTCATCTGTTTGTACAAGTATATTTATGGCTCTCTGATCATTTTTAAATTGTTGTGAGAGGCAGGATTGACTCTTCCATCTCAACCCCTGTCCTAAGGCAAACGTTCCCAAACTTTGTTGGCCTACCACTCACTTCTGTTTCAGGAAAAAGTTACTCACTACCTTCCTGACAATGTTTAAAGCATAGTCCATAGTCCAGGATAAAGTGTGTCTGCTTTTTCACATTCCCTGGATGGTTCCAGCGCCAACCCTACCCTCACCCCATCACCCAACCTCCCTCTGGTATCACCCACTGTCCTAGATTCATTCTCTCAGCCACACACAAAGCATTCTGACTTCCACAGGTAGGCTTCTTCAGCAGCACCTATCATGTTGTTTACAGCAGTAAGGAACACTGAAAAACTGCATGCAAGATGTTGTGGAATAAAACTTGTGTTCATTTTTGCAGGGAGACGCTCTGCAGTTTTTATAAGTATTTTTGACCCATCAAAAGGCCAGGAGTCTCTGCTAGAAAGGGTATGTCTTTCCTTACAGCCAAGATACCCTCAATAAGGAAAGACCCTACGCTGCAGATTGAGGTGATGATTTACAAATTTCCTTAGAGGAATCTAACCGCTCTGAGAAATCTAGCTTGTTTCTGCTAATTTGTTTCGCCTCTGTTTCAATCTAATGTACTGCTGAATGAAAAGTAAGGATAGGGAATCTTTCATTCAATAGATCACAATTCCCAGCACTTAAGGTGCCTATCTGTGCGTGCGCGCAGACACACACACACACACACACACACAGTCACACTGAGAAAAGTTTCAACTAGAGCAATGTACTTTGAACAAGTGGGAAACTAAGGTTCATGATTGCATGACTTGCCTCTAAAAACTTTTAGTGTGAATTACATTTATCTAAGGAATGCATTTTACCAAATGAGCACCAAGCACTATAAGATCCCTTATTCCCTCAATTATAATTGCATGATAGAGGTGTTATGATCCCACCAACAAATAAGGAGACACACAGAGAGTTAATAAACTATCCACGATTATTTTAACTCTGCCAACTTCTGGGTAGAATTTGTTGAAAATCCACTGACAGGTTGTGTTCGTAGTAAGTCAGTTCATACCAAAGTCCTTGGAAGGAGTGTCTCTGTCGGGTTCCTGCGTTTTTCAGGCCTCTGAGGAAAAGTTCTTTGGCTTACACTGGTCAGATGTCATCCCTCGTGATGGACAAAGGCGACCTCAACAGTCCTTGTATGTCTTCTTCGTGCAAACTCGCCAAGAAGACCACAAGAAGAAACATCCAGACGCTTCTTTCAGGTTTGGAGAGTTCTCCTAGTAGTGCTCTGAGAGATGAAAGGCAATGTCTGCAAAGGAAAAGTCAGTTCCTCAGCAATGTCTACAAAAGTCAGCATTTGAATATATGACCAAAAAATGGCAATGCTCACTGACAAGAAGGAGAAGGAAGAGGAGGAGGAGGAGGAGAATTTTTAGAAACATTACCGTAGCGTCAACTCTGACTTACAACAACCCTATTCGTAGTAGAACAGAGTGGAATTGTTCCATAGGCTCTCTGAGGCTGAACTCTTTATGGAAGTAGACGATGTTAAAACTGCTAGCCTTTGGGTTAACAGTCCATTACTTAACCAATGTGCCAGGTGATAAGAAAGAAAGGAGGAGCGGGATCTCAATGCCTTAACAAGCCACCATCTGCCTTCTTCTGTTTCGCTTTGAATGATCAAAAGTGAGTATACACCCAGCCCTAATCATTCACAATGCTGCAAGTAAATTGGTCGAAATGTGGTCTGGAAAAATCAGCCACACGTAAGCAATCAAGTGACTGGAAAGCAGCCAAAGGGAAAAGGGGGAAATAAAATGCTATCACTACCTACCACACCAGGGGCAAAAATAAGTCAGGAAGGAAATAAAGGGCCAGAAGGTGAAGAGGAGAAAGATGAAGTAGTTGTCCTGCACTAATGTGGGTGGGGTATGCGTAAGACTCACATAGTTGTTTAGCTAAGGATGTGAATTAAAGTGCAATTCAAAATTAGTTTCAGGCCAAAAAAGGGTACAGATTTTGTAGAACTGATAAGATTTTTCAAAAAGAAAATTTTTTTTTTTCATTTATGTTGTAGCTTTTTGAGGAGCCATCCAGCCCACCACTTGTCTGTCACTTTGTCATACTGTGCTGGCTTGTGTGTTGCTGTGATTCCAGAAGCTATGTCACCAGTATTTCAAATGCCAGCAGAGTCACCCAAACTGAACAGGTCTCAGTGCACTTCCAGTCAAAGAACAAACATTGGAGAAGGACTTGGCTCCCCACTTCAGAGGAAGGAGCTGCTGAAAACCTTATGTATACCTTCTAGTTCTCAACTTTCTTACTGCCTCGAGCCTTTAATACAGTTCCTCATGTTGTGGAACTGCAAATTCCAACCATAAAATTATTTTTGTTACTGCTTTATAACTGTAATTTTGCTACTGTTATGAATCACAGTGTAAATATCTGATATGCAGCATGTATTTTCATTGTTACAAATTGAACATAATTAAAGCATTGTGATTAATCACAAAACAATATTTAATTATATCTTGTGAAATATTTATTCTAATTATAAATAAATGAAGTTTTGTCTTAAAGCATGGGAAAGCACGGGAAACAGTCTTCACCCTGGGTTCTCATATGTGGGCGTATCTGCATGTGGACAGACCCTCTGGACGACAGATAGATGAGTGGAAATATGTGTTTTCTGGTGGTCTTAGGTAACTCCTGTGAAAGGGTCATTCAACCCACAAAGGGGTTGAGACCCACAGGTTGAGAACTGCTGACCTAAAGAATGGAAACAGAACCTTGTCAGAGGGTATGTGTAAGAGTGGGCCCCTCACATCTGAGGGCCCTCCAGTAGTGATGGAGGAGTTGATTTCTCTGAATAGAGTCGTGTGAACATATGGGGGAGGGGGGGAGGTTTCTAAACCTAACTGGTGACATGAATCATTTCTGATTCACCCTGACCCTGTCGAATAACGTAGAACTGCTCATGTGCATTTCTGAGACTATTAATCCTCTGTTTTCAGTCATTTTATTGGAGGCGGGTACAAACCTTATCACAAATGTGGCCATCACGTACTCTGGTGCCAATTTGATTAAGAGTGGGGGGGATCAGGGAGGGGGCGGTCTGGCCTGTCAATCTGGAGATAGCCAATGAGACCTCTGTGTGGGCATGGCTTTCTCTGAGAATTCTGGGAAATCTCATGATATGTTCCCCCATGGAGATGAAAGACCATCAACCCAGTACCTGGTTAATGCTGACAAGACAAGATGGCAGGATGCTGATAGACCCTAAATCCTGGAGGAGCTGAAAGAAAAGCCCCAGGGGCTGACCTTGGTGGAACCAGACCTCTGGGGCCGGAGAAGCCGTGTGGAGACTCCTGCCAGTGTTGAGATGCTTGGGAGGCCGCAGGGAGACCCCTGTCAGAGCTGAGATGCTTCTACTGTCACTGGACACCCAAGACTCTGCACCCACTGGCCTGTGATTGTCCCTACATCATTGCATGTACTTCATGATCTGAAGAGGACTACTAGATTGGTAACGGATATATGTGCTAATATCAGACTTGTGGGCTTGGACTGAACTGGGTTGTGATGCTTTCTCCATGTTCTATTCCTCTTATATATAAACCTCTCCCTTATATACATATCCGTGTCTATGAATTTGTTTCTCTAGTCTACCCAGACTGATACAACAATCGATACATCTTTCCATTGTGTCAAGCACATTTGTTCATTTGTTACCATCATCATTTTCAAAACATTTTCTTTCTACTTGAGCCCTTGGTATCAGCTTTTCTTTTTTTCCCCTCCTTTCCCCTCATGAACCCTTGATAATTTATAAATTATTACTTTTTCGTGTCTTACACTAACCAATGTCTCCATTCACCATCCTGTTTTCCATCCCTCTGGGAGAGCATTGTAGCTAGATCATTGTGATTGGTTCCTCCTATCTTCCCCCACCTTCCCCTTACTCTCCTGGTATGGCTACTCTCAATATTGGTCCTGAGGGGTTTATCTGTCTTGGATTCCCTGTGTTTCCAGCTCTTATATGTACCAGAGTACATGCTCTGGTCAAACCAGATTTGTAAGGTAAAATTAGGGTCATGATAGTGGGGGTGGGAGGAGACATTAAAGATCTAGAGGAAAGTTGTATGCTTCAGCAGTGCTGTACTGCACCCTGATTGGCTCATCTCCTCCCAATGACCCTTCTCTAAGGGAATGTCCAGTTGTCTACAGAGGGGCTTTGGGTCTCCACTCCACACTCTCCCTCATTCACAATAACATCATTTTTGTTGTTGTTCTAGGTCTTCGATGCTTGATACCTTATCCTATTGACATCTCATGATCACCTAGGCTGGTGTGCTTCTTCCATGTGGACTTTGTTGCTTCTCAGTTTAATGCCCGCTCGTTTATCTTCAAGCCTTTAAGACCCCAGATGTTATATCTTTTGATACCCAGGCATCATCAGCTTTTATCACCACATTTTGCTTATGCACCCACTTTGTCTTCAGCAATCTTGTGGGAAAGATGAGCATCACGAAATGCCAGGTTCATAGAACAATGTGTTCTTGCATTGAAGAAGTTCTTGAGTAGAGACCCAATGTCTACCTGCTGCCTTAATACTAGACCTATAAATAAGTGAACATAGACCTATTTCCCCCTTGTCATATATAAATATATTTACATAAGTACATACCTGTATTTAGACCTCTATAAATAGCCTTTGCCTCCTAGTTCTTTCCTCAGTTTCCTATTACTTTCCCCTTGTCCCACAATCATGCTCCACCTTCATTTAGGTTTCAGTAATTCCTCTTGGTCACATTGTCCTTGATCAAGCCCTACCAGGTCTCCTACAGCCTCCTTACTATTGATTTTAGATCACTTGTCCTTAAGTTTGCTAACACCCATGACCTTTCCCCTGGCTCCCCATCTCCCATATCCCTTCAGAAACATGGGTCCCATTATTTTCTCCTCTGGATTGTTTATCCCACTTATCTTATCTAGGAAAACATACAAAGATGATAATATGCACAAAGCAAGACAGAGCTAAACACAGCAAGCAAACAAACAAACAAAAGAAAAGCCTATGAATAGTTCAAGGTCTATTAGTTGACCTTTAGGAGTATTTTCCGGTCAAGTCTGATGGGGTGCCCTACCCCGCGCTGGCAAATCTATTTTGGGTATCCCCTGGGGACGTTGTTGCTCTGCTCCCCTTGCTGCTCTGTTGCATGCCCTTAGTATGTGTTCCACTCTCTTCCTTCCCCTTCATTTGCTCCCATGTGCTCTGACCAGACACATCTCTCTCCCTAACGTCAGGACTTTCCTTTGAAGTGAATTCTCCTGGGGGAATAGAGTGGAGGGGGGGGGTGAAGAGGAGGAGGGGCTGTCCATGTAGTTGGAATTGGAGCTGGGCAATCAGACCTCTATTGGTTCCCTGCTTCCAGTATGTTGCATTCATGTCTTGGAACACCGGATTGAAGTCTGGTCCTTCTGTCCCTGTGAAGATATAAACAACACTCTCCCCTTGCGTGGGTTAGTGCCCTGTTCCCCTGTTACTCATGAGCCTGTTACTCTTTGTGTAAGGAAAAAGCCTCATCTTTCTCCCACAGAGAGGTTTTCGGTTTCAAACTATAGACCTTGGGGTTAGTAGCCCAACGTGTTACCCACTACATCACCAGGACCCCTGGAGACAAAGTATAGGGAAACCAAATGGGGAAAAGCCCTTCTTCTACTTTTAACAAACTGACCCAAACTTAATGTCACAAGACAAAGACCATTTTATTTTGCTCACAGTTTATGCAGGTCAGCAGTTCAAAAGAGACACAGCAGAAATGATTTCTTTCTCTGCCCCATCAAGTGGAGGGTCAGCTGGAAGACTAGAAGGCAGGCAGGCAGAGTCAGGGACTAGGATGAGAACCAGCCTGAAGTATTTTCACTTATCTGTTTGGCAAGTGATGCTGGCTGCTATCTTCTAGTTCAGCTGGAGTTGTGAACTAGAGGGCCAATATTTGGCCCTTCTATGTGGCCTGGGAGAGTGTGTGCAGCATAGTAGATTACAAGCTGGCTGCTAGCCAAAGGTCAACAGTTTGAAACCACCAGTGAGTCACTCAGTGAGGGAAAAATTAGGCTTTCTGCTCCTGTGACGCTTCAGAAACTCACAAAGGCAGTTTTATCTTGTCTGATAGTGTCGCTATGAATCAAAACCAACTGAATGGCAATGAGAGTGTGTGGTCTGGGCTTCCTCAAGGCCTAATAGCCTCCATGTGACAGACATCAAAGCTCAAGGAAGAACAAGAAATATAGG
>PVJH01007284.1:0-51887 GCA_004026705.1 Nesogale talazaci
GGGAAGAGTGGTAGTTTTAAACTGCTTACCTTGGAGAACCGAGCCCAAAGTATAAGCATTTAATCACCAGGGCTCCATGAAACACGGTATTTTAATATACAAATACTGTCAAGGTGACTTCTGTCTCTGGAATTAGAGTTGTTTTATGCTTTTTATTTTGTTTTATTTTTCTACAAGACTTTGAGATCTGCTTCATGTTTTGCTCCCAGTCTATTTTGGAGCAACTGTTTTTCCTCTGGTGAGCGTGGTCTTTGGTGGTAGTGGGACACTATTTAGCTCTACTCTCCACATAACCAGGGCTAAGACTTCTGCCAAATGGTTTCTTCTCTGAGAGTTACTATAAATTGACAGTGTGAGGGAATTTGTAGACCTCTTTTGTTGGGTTGGGATCTTGCATCTGCTTAGTCCACCTCCTGGTATTTGCCTACAGGTCTCAGGAGCCATCTCAACAATGCTGACCTCGTGTTCTAATGGCTCATCTCTGTTACATTCTCCCAGGCATTCCCTAGCCTGTGCTCCCCTTGCTTCATCTTCCTGTTTCACTACAGCTATATGCATCAGGACACATGTGAACACCAGTCTAGAGCCACACTGGATGTATCCCATTCAGCAACCGTGTCAGCCATTACTTGATATCATTCTCTGTCTGTAGACACACTCACTTTGAAGCATCATGGGCCATGCTTTCCTAAGGGGACCTGCTGAACACATTTCCTCATAAGAAACATTTGAGAAAGGCCAAGTCATTAAGAAAAAATTTCTAAATTTCCTCTCGTCTGATTAAGTCTAACTGCCATGAGAACTCAAATGGTTTTTCTATGAGTACAGACCATTTTGACTCTCTTAGAAAAAAGAGGGCTATAAAATTGTGGCTTTAAGTGGCAAGTTAATACCCTAAATATCACCTCCAGTACTTGAGAATAATGGTAAAAAGTGAAGTTCTGTGTGATTGTGGGAATGTGAAGAGCATCCACACTTCAGAAGAATTCAGAAAATAGTTCAGTGATTGTTCTTTCAAAGATAATTTGTTGTTTTTCTCTCTAACTTTTGCTTCTTTGGTTTGGTTTTCAGACATTTTTAATTTCTGAGTGTGTCAAAAGGACGGTGTTGTGGTGGCTTCTGACCTCAGGTCACTTATAGAGAAGAAGAGAGGGAATCATCATCAGTATGAACCCAGTGCTGATCCATTGGTAGAGGAGGTCTTCCTTCCATCCCTTATCCTTTTACCAGTTGTTACAGCAAGCATCTCCTTTGCACGTGCACATATGACATGGTCTATGCATTTATTTGTTTCCTATCTTGGAGTTTCAGTGTTACACATTATTCGTTGAGAAGCACATTGGAAAGCTTTATTAGCATTTCTCTTCTCTGGAAACTTGGAAACACCATTGCTTCTATTTCTATGGTTGGTTAGAATGTACCTGCAAATCAATCTGTGCCTCAACCCTTTCATGAAGCATTAGCAAAGTATATCTATGACATAGTCTTATTTTCTTCTATAGAAACAAATTATTTTGATTTCCCCTGTATATTGGGGTTACTTTTTATAATGTATATATTGCTCTGAAAATATTCTCTTTATACATTTTATTTTATATTTGTGGACATGCTGTTTCTCGCAGCTATTTTAATTTTCTGTATATCAATGGTGTTTCCATATTCTTATTTTCAATGTCTCAATCATGACATGCATATCTTGTGTGATTCCTTTGTTGTAGGAATTTGTAGAGACTGTGATATGTGATGATCACGCCTAATTTCTTGAGTAATGGTATTGAGATGATGTAATTCCAATCTCATGCAACTCACCCCTTCAAAGACTCCAGCTCAGTCTTTTTAGTATATTCACAGTTGTGCTACCACCAACTTATCAAATTTCAATCACCTCTAAAGGAAAGCCTGTATGCAATGAGTTATTCAGGAGGCAGAGACATAGAATGAGGTGAGAGGAATGCTTGTTGTGAGGATGGGTAAAGAAGGAAAACCATGGAAGCTTGTCTGACCCCTCCTTCAAGGCAATAGGGGATCCAGAGAGAATCAGATATTACCCCATGTTATTTAGTGCAGGTGGCATTCCTTTCAATGGCACCATGCTCCAGAGAGTTTCTAAGAGAGCCATTCGAAGGGGCATGGGAGTTAAATTTCCATGATTGCATGTTTCTCCTTGGTTATTATTAACTGAAATTGCAAAAGCAATGTAATAGATCTTTAAGAGTCATGGGCTGGGGGAAATTTTTGCTGGTTAGACAAAATGACTGATAGAAACCTGGACTTGTTGGATTTACACTACTGTAGGCATATCAGTGGGGTGGTCTTGATAAGATCAGATTGAATTTGAGTGTTTAAAGAGAATTGTGCTTAGAACAATTTTTTGACTTGATTGTACACAGATTATGTTGATTAATCCTACCTAATGCTGTTGACTGAAAGTGAGGAAGACTTGAAGCACTTGTTGAAGATGACGCCACCTTGAATATGGATTACAACTCAATGTAAAAAATCCCCCACCAAAAAAAAAAAAGCAAAAGAAAACCCACATTCTCACAAATGGACCCAGAGATACTGTCCTGAAAAACAGAGAATGTTTTGCTTCATTTTTTCCTCTCATGATTTTGTTTTGCTTAAATGTCTTACCAATGATCATGGAAGCCGTGGTCAAGTGCTCATATGATGGATTTCATTGGGCACCTGTACTTCCCAAGACTTTGTTAAATGGTTGGAAAGCAAGGGTGAGACTTTAAGGACCAAGGTGCATTAGGCCTAAGCCATGGTATTCGAATCACCTCATATACATGTAAAAGCTAACAATGAATATTGAAGGTCAAAGAAATATGGGTGTATTTAAATGATGGTGCTGGTGAAGAAGAGCAGTATCATAGACTGCCCAAAGTACAAACATATGCCTTGGAAGACCCAGAATGCTCTTTAGGGACAAGTTTAGTGAAACAAATTTTCTGGTCTTTTTGCAGAAGAGACCAGATCCTGGAGAAGAAACATCATGCATGGTAAGGTAGAGAGGCAGAAAAACAAAGTGGGCTCAAATACAAGGTCAGTTTTGAGAATGATATTCTCAAAAAGGCCTCACCTTCCCTTGGATATTCATAGTTACTATGAATCGAAAAGACTGGAAGGCAGACACGTATCAAAAAAAGTTGTTATAGACTTTATATATGATACACATGTATGCTGAATATTATGATTAGATAGGAACCTTGTAAATACAATTTTATTTCGATAATAAGAATTTTTCAAGGGATGTTAGACATTCCCAGAAGATATAAGCTTTTGTTATAAACCTGAGTATGAGCATTAGGAAAATCTACTCAGCACCTCAATGGCAATACATTTGTATTTGTAAAGATATCTAGAATTGCTGGTGTAGTGTAGTGAGGAGGGCTGGAGTTCTTTGATTTTATGAACTTTGAGCAAGCAATTTGGCAGTGGATATAGCTGGAATGGCAAAGTGTGCCAATCTGAGAAAACAACTACTAGGACGGAAGGTTAAATGGTAATGGAGAGTGGATTAGTATCCTCATTGTGAGATCACCTGAATTCAGTTTTGGTTGTAAGTTGGGGATAGGCAGAAAAGACTTGACGGGCAGGGATTGGGCATATTCCACAGATATTTATTGTCTGGGTCAACAGGGAGCAGAAAGAAGAGAAAAGGAAGGGATTACTGATCTCTTAAAGAGTCCTGTGAATGCTGAGCCTATGGGCTTGAATTAGCCTTGATAAGACTAAGCCTGGCGAAGATCTATTAAGGGTCCAGATTGCCTGGCTGGCACCTATTTGACCTAGCTTGGCCTTGGACTGGGATAAGTAGGACTGGACTTGTTGGAAATGCATGTGGTGACTTGTGTGATTTGCTGCATACTGGTGGATCTCCATAGATTGTTTTATTTACAGCTGCAGATGCCCCACGCTCCACATAGAGTGCAGATCGTTCATATCAAATAACTTGAATGTCTCCTCAATCTATTGGGCTGATTCGATGGGCAATTTAGAAATTGCATATTTGAAATAGAGGTCACTAACCATGGGAAGTTGCTAACTTCGGTATCTCATGAGCGTATTTACAAGTGAACCAAGAGAGGATCACCACTGAATGTTTTTCTTGTTTCCTGTTAGTCATAGGGACAGTCTGGGGAAAGATGTTGATTGGATTATATTATTAAGATGTGAATGTCAACAGGATTAATGGTGATTATCAAGGAAGAAAATGTAACTGAAAGGGAGGGTATATTTTCATGTAGGAAGGAAATGATGGCTAAAATAGCCCAAGGCGTTCCTGTGGTGAAGTGAAATTTCTTCATCTGATGCTTTTGTTTCTTTGTTTTTTGGGGCATCACTGCCCTGGTGGGAGTAGGGGGCCCAGCCTTGCTCCTGGAAAGCTGCTGCTGGATTTGAATCTCCAACCCAGTGGGTCACAGTCCCTCACACAACCTCTATGCCACCAGGGCTCAGCCTGCTATGACTCTTTTACTCGAGGGTCTGTACATCTCATTAAATGATTGCATAGGTCCATGTAAATTGGGTGTGTGTATGCAACACTAAAATGCTTTCATTATCACCTCCATGGCTAGCGGAGGTAGTTGGCAGGAAGGGCAAAGGGAAAAATCCAAGGACCACGGAAGAGCATATTCTATGCCTATATATATTATGCCTATACTCTGCGGTTTTGACCACTGTGGATGTATAGTATATGCTAAAGTCAGGAAAAGCAAAGAGCATACACTTTTTGTGTAGAGTGGCCAAGAATTGTGAACCCAGGTGCATCAAAAACAGTTGTGGAGAGACTCAGAGGATCGGTACTGAGACAATGCAGGCTGTGTTTTATCCTCAGCTGCCCCTAGAGTGTGGCAAAAGCTAAGGAAGCATGTGGCTGAGAGACCGAGGTCCAGAGAGATTTGGCTACCATGAAGCTGAGAGGTAGAGTGAATGAGAGGCAAAAAAGATCCATTACATTTCTGTCTGAGGAAAACAGTGGCTGTATCCTTACTAGTTGGTGATCTTGACTTGTATTTTCTGATGAAATTTCCTATTAACCCCCGTGAAGGGTGAAATAAACACACTTATTAACAATATCGGTCATCTTTTGGTCCTTGGCAACCCTCGGAGGGCATCTGACATCCACCTTTGTGTATCTATATGTATAATTCTCTTTATGACTTTGATGCAATTATATTTCAAACTCCACCTACTTAGGCATTCTGCTGATGCTTTTATTTCTGGGTTTTCAATTCTTTTCCATTGGTCTGAGTATCTATCATTATGCCTATACTATGTGGTTTTGACCACTGTGGATGTATAGTATATGCTAAAGTCAGGAAAAGCAAGTCCTGCCCTTCTTTTTGAGGAGGTCTTTGCTAATTCTGGGCTTCTTCCCTCTTGATATGAAGTTGGTAATCATGTTTTCCATTTCTTTGAAGAAAGATGAGGGTAATTGTATCATCTTTGCATTAAATTTATGCAGTGCCTTGGGTAGAACTGACATCTTTACTATATTGAGTCTTCTGATCCATGAGCATGGACTATTCTTCCATTTTTGAAATCACTCTTGGTTTCTTGCAATAGTGTTTTTTAATTTTCATCATATAGATCTTTTGTTCCTTTAGTCAAGCATATCTCTATATATTTCAATTTGTGTGTGGCTATTGTGAAGGGTATCTCTTTTTTTTATCTCCTCTTCTGTGATCTTATCTGATGTGTATAGCAGTCCAATAGACTTCAGATTGTTGATCCCGTATCCTGCCATTCTTCCATACTCCTTTATTCTTTCCAATATTCCCCCTTGTAAAGCTTTTAGGGTTGTCCATATATAAAATCATAACATCTGCAAATAATCATAGTTTCATCTCTTCCTTCCTCAGGTGAATACCTTCTATGTCTTTTCTTTGCCTTATATTGTTAGCTAAAACCTCCAGTAAGATCGCGAATAAGAGAGGACACAACAATGGAGAAGCAGGGTCAGGATTATACCGTCTGGCCCAACCACACTATGGCAAAACACTAAAGGTGTGCAACAGAGCATGGTGTTCCAGCTGGAGTGCCAAGGATATACTTTGGGGCTAGGGTGTGGCACCCCAGCCGATTGAATCAGGGGACACTAGTGCAGGTCAATGAATGGACCTTGAACTATTTACAGGTTTTTATATTGTTATTATTTTTATTTTTTTACATATATATATTGAACATTGGGTTTTTTGTTATTATCAATGTTTTATTTTCTTTGGTTGCTTCATTTTAGGATGCCTTTTTTTTGGTACATATTGTTACCTCTGCAGGTCTCTCTAGATAAGATACGCTAAATGAACAGTCTGGAGGCGAAAATGATAGGACTGATGGTTTGGGGGGGGGCATGCTTGATGGGGAGGAGGGGGAAAGGAGGTGGTGTTGACCAGCCTGGGGATAATGGAATAATGATTTAAAATCAGTGACAAGGTGGGGGTGAGAAGTCCGATAGGGACTGATCAAGAGTAATGTAACAGAGAGAAAATACTGAAACCCAAATGGAGACTGAGCATGATAGTGGGACAAGAGAAAAGTAAAAGGAAATAGAGGAAAGAACTGAGGAGTAAAGGACCTTTATAGAGGTTTAAATTCAGGCATGTACATAGGTGCATATATTCATATATTAAGATGGGGAAATAGATCAAAAAGCTTATACTCATAGGGTTAGTAGTAGGACAGCAGGTGGGCATTCGACCTCCACTCAAGTACCTCCTCAGTGCAAGAACATTTTGTTCTATTAAATTGGCATTCCAGGATGCTCACCTTCCTGATATGATCATAAGCAAATGTGGTGAAGAAAGCTGATGGTGTCTGGCTATCAAAAGATGTACCATCTGGGGTCTTAAAGCCTTGAAAGTAAACAAGCAACCATCTAGACCAGGAGCAACAAAGCCCACATGGAAGAAGCACACCACCTTGTCAGATTGCGGAGTGTCAAAGGGATCATTTATCAGGCTTCAAAGACTAAAACTCATGACACTGCATGCTCACTTTCCTGTTATGATTGCTGACGACAAATGTGTGCATAAGCAAACATGGAGAAGAAAGCTGACGGTGCCCAGCTATCAAGAGACACAGTGTCTGGGGTCTTAAAGACTTGAGTAAATAAGGAGCCATGCAGCTCAGAAGCAATAAAGCCCACATGGAAGAAGCACACCAGCCTGTGTGACCACAAGGTGTCCAAGGGATCCAGTATCAGGCATCAAAGAACTAAATATTATATCATTATAAATGAAGGGGAGCACAGATTGCAGACCCAAAATCCACCAATAGGTGAAGCGACATTCTCTTACAGAGGAGTTGTAAGGAGGAGTTGAGTCAGTTAAGGTAGAGTGTAATAACAATGAGATATGCAACTTTCCTCTAATTCTCAAATGCTTCCTCCCACCCGCTATCATGATCCCAATTCTACCAGACAAATCCAGTTAGACCAGGGGATGTACACTGGATTCAGAAACGTGGGGAATTTAGTCCCTCAGGACTAGTGATGGGAGTGGGGATACTGGAAGAGTGGAGGGAAGGTGAAATAGAAAGGGGGAACCAATTTCAGGGACCAACATATAACCTCCTCTCTGGGTTACAGAAAACAGGGAAGTGAGTGAAGGGACATATTGGACAGTGCACAATATGAAAAAGTAATAACAGTTTGTAAATTACTAGGGGTTCATGGGAGAGGAAATGGGGAGGGAAGGAAAATATGGTACTGGGGATCTAAGTGGAGGGAATATGTTTTGAGAGTGATGATGGCAACAAATGTGCAAACGTGGCCTGCACAATTGATGTATGTATAGTTTGTGATGGAAGTTGTATGAGCCACCAATAAAATAATTTATATTAAAAAAGGGAGGGGGAAAGAGGAGCTTATACCAAGGACTCAAGTTGAAAATGTTTGGAAATGAATGTGGCAACGTGTAAAAATATGCTTGATACAAATGATGTAATGAATGTTATAAGAGTTGTAAGAGCCCCCAAGAAAATCATTGAAAAAATATCAAAAAATTAAATTTTATAAAACCTATGGGGAATTCTATTCTACCATATGAGGTCACCATGAGTGGATTCAGAGGCATCTAACAGCAACCCTAACAAGACGCCCTTGTGTTAGTCTGGGTAGAATAGAGGAAAAATTTCATAGACATGCATATGGATATAAGGTTTATATATAAAAGAGGACATTAAGAAAGCATCCCAATACAGTCCAGTACAAAGTCTTAAGTCCGATATTAACCCATATGCCCGATATCAGTC
Organism: Nesogale talazaci; assembly: GCA_004026705.1. Classification (NCBI taxonomy): domain Eukaryota; kingdom Metazoa; phylum Chordata; class Mammalia; order Afrosoricida; family Tenrecidae; genus Nesogale; species Nesogale talazaci. Next base: position 8,260 of record PVJH01007284.1, read on the forward strand.
TATAAAGTCACAGGTCAGTGGGTGCAGAGTCCTGGCGCCGGCAGGCATCCAGTGGTGGCCGAAGCCACTCATCACTGGCAGGAGTCTCCCCAGGTCTTCTCCAGCTTCAGAGGTCTGGTTCCATCAGAGCAAGGCCGTGTGGCTTCTCTTCTGGCTCCTGCAGCAGCTCGGACACTGCCATCTTTTCTGTAATTCCTTGCCTCTGAGACTAACTCCCAACAACTAAAGAAGATATCTTCTCTTCTTCACGAGGGAAATATCGCGAGATTTCCCAGAAGTCTCAAGAGAAAGCCATGCCCACATGGAGGCCTCATTGGCTACTCAATGGCTATCTCCAGATTAACAGGCTAGACTCCACCCCGACATTTCAATCATAAAATTAATATAAGCACATGACTGCCACAGCCCTACATAATTTTTAGGCTTGCCTCTCTCTTTCCTCTAGTTGTTCCTCCAGCAGTTTAGGATTGAAAGACTTGTCGTCTATCTTTCTGTCATTGAGTCGTATACTTCTTGTCTTTGTCTTTTCAACATGTTATCTATTTCAGAAAGCTTAGTATTAATCTGGATGCTTATTTGCTTAACTTTGCATTTATTTTGTCAGTTTGTTTCTGTAGTGTTTTCCTGAATTGTTGTAAAGGTTCCCTCATGCTATCCTTGATTTCATTAGTAGCCTTCTCAATATTTCTCTTAGTCTATGAAAGGTACCTGAATATCATTTTAAAAAATTTCTTACAAGGTAGCTGCAATCTCATTTCTTTCTCCAAAAGGTTTTCTGGCTCTGTGTTTGGGTCACTTGCTTGAGTCATCCTGTCTGGTTATTTTGTTTTGCATAAGCAGAAATTGTTATCACTATGACATTGTGGAATTTTTGTAGTTATATTTAATTGATGATTCTATGCTGGTGTATCCTTACATACTCATCACCTGTCTCGTGGTGGGTGTGATCAAGTATGGGACTGGCTATGCACTACAGTAAAGCACCATTGATTACTGGTTGTTTTGAGGCTTAACTCAGTCTAGCATTGATCACATAGTACAGGAGTGGGAGCTGTCCTTGGCCTGTGGACAGGATTATAGGAGATGTTGGTGTTTTGCTTTGCTTGCTACTTTTCTTCGCCTTATCTTTTTTTTTTAGTATGCAATCCACTTCTCTATCCTTTCCTTTGAGTCTGGCAGCTTCAAGATCATCATCCACATGTTTTGTTTGGTCTCTTGTTTCTTTTTTTCTAGAGGGTCTGGATAGCATAATTGTTTAGGCTGCATCATCCCAAGTCAATAATGATTCAATGCTAAGTCTATGTTTAAATCTTGAGGAATTTCCAACATGTTTTTCAAACCACTACAGTTAATAGCAGTGTGTGAGTGTTCAAATTTCTCCACAAAGTTGCTAACTTAATGACTAATTCTAAAATCCACTTGCCATGGTGTTGTATCCTGGTATCTTGTCTGTTACTATGACACCAGAATTTCAAATAACATGAGTAATCCGTGGTGGATAAGTTTTAGCAAAACTTCTGGACTAAGGTGTCTAAGAAGCAAACCAACAATCTATTTTCAAAAACAGTAAGCAATGTTCTGTTACAAAACATGAAGTTTTTCTTGACTATCAATGCATCATCAGAAGAATCAATAGATAGAGGACATCCTGTTTGATGATGGAGATCAATGAGATGTGAGAGATCTTTGGTGAGATGGATTGTCACAGTCACACTACAATGTACTGAAAAATGCTGGCAACTGTCAGGATGATGTAGGACCAGCTTTGTTGTGCAATATGTGTGGTTGATATGACTGGAAGTCAATTTGATAGCAACTAATACTGATGACTACTTGTGCTAAGCATCTTTTCATCTGCTTGTTGGTATAGCTTCTTTTCAGAAATACCTATTTAAATCCTCTGCTCCCTTTTAAATTGACCTGTCTTTTTGATGTTATGTTGAGACTTATTATATAATCTGGATTCTAGACTCTTGTCAGAGATATTATTTGCAAATTTTCTCCCATATGTGAATTATCTGAAAAGATAATTTTTGACAGGGCCCTTTGATATGAAAATTAACTTGAAGTCTGACTTATCTTTTATTATTATTACTGTTGCTAGCATGTTTAAATTTTTTAAATTTTTTGAATTATTTCAGGGTTCACAGCTTAAACTACTTACCAGCCTCCCGGTACCTTATCCTAAACCTTTGTTTCTCTCCATTCTGTTATAGAATATAATCTTTTCTTTCCTTTTGCCTGGTGCTTCATTTTCTCTACCCCTCTCTCTCACCTCCCTCTTAGTAACCATCAAAGTCTGTTTCCTTTGTTATGAAAACATGTCTTGATTTTTTTGTTTTATAAGAGTGGACTTATATAATATTTTGTCCTTTGTGAGTGACTAGTTTTACTCAGCATATTGTCCTCCAGGTCCATCGATGTCATGAGATTCTCTGCAGTTTCTCCAATATTCTTCAATGGTGCATGGCATTCCATTGTGTGTGTACAATGTTTCTTTATCAGTCTACTTATGCATATTTGGACTTATGGACTGTGATGAATATGGATGTGTATATGTATGTCCCTGTTATGGCACTTAATTCTTTGGAGCATAAACCCAGCAAAAGGAATGCTAAGTCATGTGAGGTTTGTTTTGTCAGTTGTTTGAGGTAGTACTATATCCTTTTCCACAGTAGTTGTTTATTTTCAGTCTTAAAGAATCCCTGAAAGCCTACTGGGTTGGGTGCTATTCTGATAATCACAAAGTCAGCAGTTTGAAGCCACCAGACTCTCAGCTGAAGAAAGATGAGGCTTTCTACTACCAGAAAGATTTTGTTTCAGAAGCCCACAGTGGTAGTTCTAGTGTGTTCCATAGGGTCATTTTGAGTCAGAAGCCACTTGATGGTGGTGAGTTTTTGAAAGATCAACACTAAATGAGGGTGTCAGTCTGTGCACAGATGGAGAAGTTGTGCCATCTTAAAACAAGACTGAAGTATTTTGATTTTAATAAAGGAATTTGAACTGATAGACCATGTGAGGTTTCAGAACATTTTATTCTGTTTATTGTATCAAATTCACTACTAGTCCATTAAAACTCACAGCAACCCTATAGGACAAAATGGAACTTCTCCTGTCAACTTTTGAGATTGAAAATACAGTGAGTCACACAGGTAAGTGCTAATAGTTTCCAAATCACATAGAAATATTCCATCTGAGGTTTAAACTGGAAGTCAGACCTGCCTGATGAAATTCTGGGTGTAGACTCCAGAGTCTGCATGCTTTAAGCCAGAGAAGAAGAGGTAAGACGTGTGTGTGTGTGTGTGTGTGTGTATGCGTGCTCGCACAAGCCCAACCATCTAGTTAGCAGTTTGAAACCTCCAGCCACCGTGCAGGAGAAAGAGGCATTTTTTACCCCAGTAAAGATTGCAGTCTCGGAAAACCACCAGACAACAGAGTTGTGATGAATCCGAATCGACTTGATGGCAGTAAGTTTGGTTTTAAGTTTTTTATATGTGTGCATGCATGAATGTCTATAATAGAAACTGGATGAAAGGGTGTAATGGCGTGGTTTTTGTATTGCTTAGTGGTCCCTGGTGAGGCAGCATTGTTCACATGATATGCAAAGAATAAGTGGGGGCCCTGTGAAATTGAGGGTGCAAGCCTAGCTGCTGTTGGGCTCAGATGACAAAGTGATACAGTAACAGTGGTTGGATATTCCCTAATTACAGCCTGGGGGCAGATTCAATAAAGATCTCAGAGAATACATCAAGGGGTTAACTTTAGCAGTGTTCTGTACATGAAAAGCAACAGCAGCAGACCTTCCTCTCACCAAGAGAATGAGAATAGCATAGAGAAATGAAGGAAGTTTGTGCAGATACACATGTTGAGCACATCCTGAAAACTCCAGAAGTAACCAAGTAAGTTTGACAGCAAGTGTGTAAATGAAGAGAGGAGATTCATGTGAATCATCACCATCTGACATTACTCTGTGAAGGCTAGGGAGGTTTGGGAATAAAATAACTTAGAAAAAGTTTGTAGTACCAAACAAAAATTAATCTGAGAAACACCACTGAATGGCTGCAGTCTTGGAACCCCCTTGGGTAATTCTCTCCTGTCCTATATGGTCTCTATAGGTTTGAAGCGACTCGATGGCAGTGAGTTTGGTTTTTAGTTTTCTATCATTTTATCTTTTCCAAGTTAAGGCGATACCAAAAGGATAATTAAAATTATGTGCAGAGAAGGAAAGAGAGTCACAGTACCAAACAGAAGTGGTCAATATTCAACTGTTTCACAAGGTAACATATTATCAAGAACCAATGGTGCGAAGGATGAAGTCCAAGTTACATTGGCAAAAAGTAAAACTTCAGGGATTGATGGAATACCACTGTTTCAACAAACAAGGGCAATGATGAAAATGCTCACATCTTTGCCAAAAAATTAGGAAGATGGCCAACTGATTGAAAGGGATCTGTATTGATGTCAATTCCGAAGAAATGTGTTCCAATAGAATGTGGTTATTGATCAATATTTTTAGTATCGGAAATCCTTAAAGTCTACTGCCATTGATTCAATTCCTGCTCATGGAGACTCTAGGACAGTGGAACTGCCCCTCAGGTTTTCTGAAGCTGTAAGCCTTTACAGGACTGTGCAGGTTCATCTTTAATGGCTAGCAGCCCAATGTTTCGTACACAGTGCCACTAGGCTTCCTTCATTTATATCATAAACGTGCCAAATTTTGCTGAAGATAGTTGAAAAATGGTTGCAGTAGTTCATCAGCCGAGAACTTCCAGAAATTAAAACTGGATTCAAGAAGTGACAAAGAAACAGTTATGGAACTTGGCTGAAGAGATTATAAGAAAGATTTTTACCTGTGTTCTATTGACCATGCAAAAGTCTTTGTGGATTATAACAAACTATAGGCAACAGACAAGAGGCGGTTGTTCCAGGAGAACAAGGGAACACTGTATGTTATAAAATCAAGAAAAGGTTCCTTTCACCATTCTTATTCCATCTGTATGCTGCTGTTGCAATTAGGTGTCCAGTTAATAACCATCTTCTCTACAACAGAATGAAACTCTGTCCCTGTCACCCTCGTGATCATTGCTATGCTAGCCCACTGGTACAGCTAGTGTGTCAACATACCTCGTTGAGGGTCTTCCACCTTTACTGCTCCTCTACTTTACCAGGTTTAATGTTCTCTAGGGACGGGCCCTCCTAATAGCATGTCTAAAGTGCATAATCACAATTTTGTCATACTCCATTCTCATTTCTAAGGATCATTTCTGTGTTAATTCATCCAAGACAGATCTGTTCATTTTTTTGCGAAGTCCACAGTAGATTCAATATTCTTCATCAACCCCATAATTAAAATACATCAGTTCTTCTCTGGTCTACTTTCTTTATCCAGCTTTTGAGGCAATCGAAAGTGATTTTGGTTATAGTTTCCCTTAGTCCTCAAAATGACATTTTTGTTCTTGGTTAAAAATAGTGTTTTGGAGCACATTTATGACAGCAATATTTGATTTGATTTGACTGCCCCATTGACAGGTATAGACTACGATTCAAGTAAAACAAAATCCTTGACAACTTCACCATTTTTTTTTCATTTATCATGTTATTTATCGACCCAGTTGTGAAGGATTCTTGTTTTTATTGTATTGTGGTGTAATCCATACTAAAGACCTTTGATCTTCACTGGTAAATGCTGTAAGCTCTTGGACTTTCAGTAAGTAGGGTTGCATTATTTGCATATGGCAGGCTATTAATAAGATTTCCTTTACATTTGGCTATTAATAAGATTTCCTTTAATCTTTATCTACATTTTTCTTCACATAGTACAGATTCTCAGATTATTTGCTCCAAATAAACATTGAGTAAGCATGGTGGAAGGATATCAACTTGGCACACACCTTTCTTAGTTTTAACCCCCTTTGCTCTGTTTCAATGTCTGCCTCTTGGTCTATGTATCTGTCCACACAAATACAAAGAAGTGCTGGAAGCCCCATTCTCTGGAAGCCCCATTCTCCATAATTTATCACGAACCATACTGTCACAGGTCTTTGTTATCAATATAACACAAATAATCATCTTTCTGGTAGTCTCTGATTTCAGTCAAGATCCATCTGATGTGAACAATGACATCTCTTGTTATTTATCCTCTTTTAAATCTGGCCTGAATTTTTCGTCGTTCCCTATCAATATACTTCTTTGACCATTGCAAAATTGTTGTCAGCAAAATCTTACTTGCATACTGTGATATTGACATTGTTTACCCCACAGCGTCACCAGGGCACCTTGTCACTCCTGAAATGTGTGCTTTGTAGGAGTGGTCATCTTTCCCAAGTGTTTTTTCTCTTTTTAGTTCATGTACGCATTTACATTTAAAAGACTTCTACGTGTTTTATTTTTTGCAACAGCTTCACTAGCGAGGTGTTTTTTCCGCCAGAAGTGAGGATTCTAGCCAAAGTCACACGGCTACTCCGATGCTTACATGTTTACTCCCATGTAATATGCAGATGAGACAAGTTTGGCACAGGTCTCCCTCAGAGCCGGTTCTGTAAACACACCCCGCAAACTGGCGCAAGCGCCTTTTGGGCTTCACGCAAGGAAACGCGAGCGTCACTGCTAGAGGCGGGCTTACGGCGGACTAGAAGGCGCATGCGCTTTGACAACCCTCGCTAGCGCCGCAGCCGCCAGAGGCGGGGACGTCTCTTTCCTTATTGGCCAAGCTGCTCGGAGGTGAGTGTCCGCGCAGCCGGAGTGCATGTCAAGCGAGTGGAGTCTGGCGGGTATCGTGGTCTCCCCGAGTGGCGCCGACCTTGCTCTGGGCTCCTGCGTGGCGGCGGCCGCCCGTCTCCCACCGCGAGGACGAGTGCGAGCCTCCCGCAGGCGCCGCGTGACTTCCGCCCGACTCACCGGCGGCCGGAAGTGACGCCGCGGAGCGCCCGGGGCCGGGGGCCGGCTCGGGGCCGGCTTGTCCGTGACGCTTTGCCCCGCTTGCATCAGTGTCTCTGACTTTGTGTGAGGGCCCGGGCCCAGGGCCCCCCAGTCCTGTGTGGTGGCGACTGCAATTCCACCGTGAGTAGTTTGTACGAGAACCCGTAAGTACCCGGCACGTCGGCGTGTGCGGAGGAGCGAGCCACGCTCCGTAAACGCCGCTGCTCGCCTGTTCCGAGGCGTGCTGTCCCACGACATCACCTGTCGCGAAACCCTCCAAAATCATGTTTTCTCAGGCTCTATGCCGTCTGACTCCTGCGCTCCCCCCCAGTCACACTGTACTACACAACCAAAGCTTCACCAGGATCCCGCTTATCCCTGGCCACCAGTGCTGTAGTGCTTGCCCCTGGCTGTAGTGCTCAGTGGAGGATTGTGAAGATTTCTTTTCTCTGATGATCAAGGTTAGCACACCATCCGGAGACTGTTGGGAAAGTTTACACAAGAAAGCATCCCTTATTAGCTCTTTTTTGTAAAATTAGGAAGATATTCTCACTGTGTCATTTTCCCAAATGCAGGAGTGCAAACAGCCCTTTTCCAGCCTCAGGAAGTATACGTGTTCTTTGCCTGGGAGAGCTTCACCCGTTTTTGGTCTGATTGACTCCCATTCATCCTTCAGATTCCGCCTTCAATGGTATGTTATCAGAGTGACCTCTCTGACCTCACATTCACCTCGATTATGGGTTGCTTTGAGTTGAAATTAACTTGATGGCAGTGGATTTGGGTTTTGGTTTGTTTGCTTTGTAATATGCAGGCTTGTTGTATCTTTCTCGTTCAGCAGTTTTAATTACATATTTATACATGTAACTTTTTAAATACGTGCTTCCGCAAGAGATTTTAAAAGGTCAAACGGTAGAACCTGGTTTAAGTTTGCCAGTCCTGGTGGAGGTTGTGGTTATATCCAGGTTTCTTGAATGCCACACATCACCCTGTGGCCTTTATTGAGAGAATGGGCAGCTGTGTGGCAGGATGTTCTGTCTAGAAAGGCTTCTGGAGTTCCGGGGTCTTTTGGAGCCATTGGATGCTGTAACAAATATAGTTACTGGTATGTCCTTAAATAGCAATTGCAGATCTATACTCTGGGTTCTATAAGCCAGAGGATTGCAATAATTAATCACAAATTTAAAAAAGGAGCTTAAAAAGCAGCAAGCAAACTCATGTAAGGAGAAAATTTGTGTGTTGGAGCTGAATTTTTTTGCCACTGAGACTGCCCATGCATTTCAATCTTACTTTTCTTTCTCTCTTTAAAAAAAAAAAACAAAAAACTTTTATTGGGGGCTTTTACGTCTCATCACAACCCATACATTCATCCACTACTGTGTCAAGCACATTTGCACATATGCTGCCATCATCATTTTCAAAGCTTTCTCTTCCCACGTGAGCCCCTGATATCAGCTCCCCATTTCTTCGCCCTCCCTCCCCGGCCCACAGTCCCTCAAGAATCCTTGATAAGTTATACATTATTTTCATATTCATATCTTATATTGTCCTCTGTCACCCCTCACCCACTTTTCCATTATTTGTCCCCTTGGGAGAGGGTTCTAGATTGATCCTTGTGATTGCTTCCTTACCCCCCCCCCCTACCTCTTGCTATCTCTACTTCCATTGTTGGTCCTGAGGGGTTTATCTATCCTGAATTCCCTGTGGTGTTGACTCTCATCTGTAGCAGTGTGCACATTCTGGTCTAATCTGATTTGTAAGAAAGAATTGAGGTCCTGACAGTAGGGGGAGGGAAGCATCAAAGAACTGGAGGAAAGATGTGTTGCTCTTTGGTGCTATACTGCACACTGATGGGCTCATCTCTTCCCAATGACCTCTTTGTGAGGGGATGTCCGATTGTCAACAGATGGGTATTGAATCTCCACTTCATGCCCTGTCCCTTCTCCACCCCCCACTCCCCCCATCCCCCTTGCTCCACCTTATCTTTCACCTTAGGTAAGATTTTGTTCTGGGTCTTACATGCTTGCTACCTGAAGCTATCAACACCTCATGATCACACTGACTGCTGTGCTTCTTCCATGTGGCCTTTTCAGCTAGAGGTCGCTTGTTTATCTTCAAACTTTTAAGACTCCAGATGCTGTATAGATGTGCACCATTAGCTTTTTCACCACATTTGCTTGTACACCTATTTTGTCTTCAACAATTGTGGCCCAGACCAGATTTTGTAAGTTTACTTATCTCTGTTCCATATGTCCTTTATGTAAATACTAATCCCCTTATATATCAGACTTTAGGTCTCATGTTCCAACTTCTTCTCTTCTGCAATAATTCTTAGGTCCTAGATCTGTCAATCTACTTTTGAAAAATCAGCCATTGATAAACTTGTGGCGTGTAGGTTTTCCCTCACACTTACACGGCACCATGAATTGTAATCTGCTCACTGGCAGCTTTTTAAAATTGAGGTTGGTTCATAAAAATGGAAGTTTCATAGTTCTTCATAGTTATGTAAAAAGTAGCCTGTCTCTTGACTACTGTGTTTTGTAATTATTTATTAGATAGCATGGATATGTGGGTAATGTGGGCAATGCATTCTATTTCAAGCAATACCTGTGCACTTGGTATAACATCAATGTTTTCCTTTGCTCATCCTTGTTCCTTTAGCACCTGGTGTTGCAGGTTTAGGATACAACATGCTAGATGCTTTTCTATCTACACAGATGCATGTGTAGAACATAAATTGGTTTATATTCTATGAATTTCATTTGCCATGGCCTTTATGTATTAGTACAACTCAAAAATTCACTGCTAATAAGTCTATTATGACTCATGGCAAGCTTCTCAGAACAACTAGACCTGCTTTACTAGTTTCATTAAACTATTTAAAACATGCAAAGAAGTATTCTTACACATATGAATATTTCTTTGGAGTAAATACCTAGAATTGGAATTTGTTGATCAAAGGTCATGTGTACTTAAAATGTTGATACCAAAACCAAATTCACTGCCATGGAGTCAATTCTGACTCGTGATGCCACCCTTGGGACAGGGTAGACCCATCCCCTGTGGGTTTCTGAGATTGTAACTCTTTATGAAAGTAAGAAGTCTCAACTTTCTCTCGAGGAGTGACTAGTGATTTGGAACTGCTAGCCTAGTGGTTTGCAAACTAATGCGTAACCACCACACCAAAATGTTGATATTGTTAAATAGTCAAGTTTAAATTCCCACCAGCAATATAGAACTGCTATCTAGTCTAAGGTGGTTATTATGAGACTTTTCATTCTTGTCAGTATGATACTGCGTATTGAAGTAGAGTTATTTTTGAGGCTATTTTAATTCTTCTTAGGTTCTGATTTGGAGAGTGTGGCCATTTTTTTGTTTGTTTGTTACAGTTCGTATTTATTGGAGTGGATGTTTAACTGAGAAGTTTCTAATGTCAGATCCATATGGAAGTTCTTTGTTTTACATCACTAAATCTGTATGTTACAATTGATCATATTGCTATAATAGAAATCATTTATGCTGTAACATAATAAAGTTGCAAAATTAGCAGACAGTGGCTAGATATCTTTATCCATTCTGGAAACTCAGTTGTGTTTCATTTTGGATTCTGACTTTTCACGGTGGCTGTTTCATATCCTTTGTTGATGATACTGCACTTCTTCACTCCCACCTCTATCCCTTTTGGTGATGGTTAATTTTTATTACCTATTTTCAGAACTTAAGGCGTGGAGCTGGTGCCTTGTAAGTAATTTAAATATATACTACATATTGGAGAATTAATACTTTTGAGAAATAAATTTGCCTTCGTTACAAGATTGTAAAGAACATATGTAAAGATCAATTTTTTGTAACCAGAAGACTTAACTTTATTTTTTCTTTCTCTCCTAGATAGTGTGAAGAATGCCAAATGAGAGAATCCCCCACCCTAGTCAACCTCAGGACCAAGACTGTTTACAAACTCAGCATGTCAATGACGAAGGAGAGATGGTCATCAAGAAAGAAAATGGTGTGCCAGATACAGAGGTGGAGAAAGGCCGCACCTCTTGCGCCTCCAATAATGGGCTGTCCACTTTGTCAGAGACGTGTACGTTGGAACTTCCACGGAAAGGCATGTTCTTTGGAAGTTCCAAAGAGAGGATACAGATCGACAGACATCAGATCCAGGCAGTGGACCTGAGTGCTCAGGCCCTTGAACTGCAGGGTTTGGGTGTGGATGTCTATGATCAAGAAGTACTGGAGCAGGGTGTTCTTCAGCAGGTAGACTATGCTGTCCATGAAGCCAGCCGTGCAGCGCAGCTCGCCGATGCAGAGAAACAGTATCGGTCAGTCCTGGATGATCGAAAGTGAGTTTGTATACTGTGTATAGCATCTCTGCTTTAGAGACTGTGAGAAACTTAAACTATATAAACTTAGGAAGTTTGTACAATTTCTCATTCACAGAGATAGAAGTCAATAAAAGCAGTCATGACCCATTTCTCTCAGGAACAACTCTGCACAGGATACCTCAGGGTAGCTTATAAAAGCCTGTTTCATCCATAATGTTTTAAATAATAATGAGAAAATAATGAGAAAATAATGTTTTAAAGAGAAGTGCTTTACTAATAAGACCTTAGAACTTGCAGGTGTACAAAATAGTTCTCTAGAGAACTACGCTAAAGTTTTGTTGTTTGCTGCTTGAGATACAAGAACACATCTACTTCCTTCAAATTATTCTTTGCCCTGTGTTTTTTCCCCCAAACTTTTGTCCCTAAATTGAATTCATTCCTTTGGCAGTTCCTTCCTTATAATTGAATTTCTAGGAATAAAAATATATAGCCAGAAAAAAAAAGCTTTCTCCTTTACCTGTTTTCCATTCTAATTTTTAAACTGAAAATGAAGTTCTGTGGAGATAGTTGAGGCTGAACTTATATCATTTGTGATATACCAAAAATGAATTTGAGCTCTATTGAGCATAACACACTGATGGAGATGGGGAGAGACTTTGAACCAAGGCTAAGTAAGACTTAGGAGATGAGAGAAGAGGACATGGAGGATTGAGTATGTGTGTCGGTTACCCACATTCCTTTCCTTGAATTCCAGCCAGTCATTTGATGTGGTCCTTCCTGTTCCCAGTGTGTTCTCCTACACTGCTGAGTAGGAGGTTCCCCTGCATAGTCGTAGTGGCCTTGAGGTGTGTTTGCACTCATGCAACACGTTCCTTTGTACAGAGTTCTTACATACAGCTTGCTATAGTCCAAGGCTGACCATGTCAGACAGACGGCTACAGTGTCCTTGATAGCCAGTGACTCTCTTAGAAAACAAATTTCAATCTGAGATTCATACAAGATACAAACAGAAACTTACTTAAGTGTCAGGAGATTGGGTTGATAATTTGGAAATTAGAAACTAGAATTCTGTGTTGTAAGAGCTCGGTTACCTCCATGATAGCAGAGTAGAGCATTCCAGGAAACCATTTGTAAGATGAAATGGTGTGAAGCTATAAAGCAGTTGCCATTAACGTGTATAGGAAAAAGTACTAAGTGTTCTTTGACTCAAAATAACCCACCAAATTCCATGCCAAATAATATGCAAAACCTAAAACAGCAGTGACATTCGCTGTTTGCTGATAATACTGTAAAGCTGTGACAACTTGGTGCTGAGATGCTGAGTGGTTCCTGGGGAAGGAACGAGTTTGGCAATACTGCCGCCACTGCTTGACATGTGCACCACCACCTTGAAGGCAGCTTCACTGCAAAGCAAACACTGAACACTGGTTTTATTTTTCGTCTTTTTCTCATACAAGTGAAAATCTTCAGGTTTCTTTTGGTCAATGAAAACAAGTGCTGATGTGAGTGATTCATAGGAGTGACATAAAAGTGAACTTGCGAAAAAGCTGGCATCATGTTGATTCTAACTCATGTAGGGTTTCTAAGACTTAACTCTTCATGGGAGCAGGTAGCTTCCTCTGCCTTCTGAAGGGCAGCTGGTGGGTTCGAAGCGTAAACCTTGTGGTTGGTTAGCAGTCTAATACTTTGCTAACAGGAAAGTGAGAAACACCTGTAACTTATTATTCACACCCCCACACCTTTTTTAACCACAAAGATAGTGCTATGATCAATAAATCTTCCATTTGTGTGAAATGAAATATTATCCGAGATAGCTCATTTGTTTAAACATTTGCAGGGCTTTCAAAACTTCATATGAAAGGACAATTTCTTTCACATTGTTCTAGTGCAGTATCTAATAAATTAAGCACTTGAAAATGTATGATTGAATCAGTTTGCAAATGAGAACCTGATGGAAGTCAGCCAGATGAAAGAAAAGCACGAGTAGTCCATCTTAAACCTGTGATGCCTCTTCAAGCTATAGTTTAGCCAATAAGAGCGTGAATTCTGTTGAGTTTCTCTTTTAATTTAAAAAAGACATTGTTTTTAGCATTTGCATTATACTTGTGGGAACTAGACAACGTATCTTATTTTTCAGGTCATGTACAGCTTCCCTCAAGCAAGTCAATAAAATTATTGAACAACTTAGTCCTCAAGCTTCTACCAACAGAGACATCAACAGGAAACTATATTCTGTAAAACGACAGAAGTATAATAAGGTGATTCAAATGAACATATTTTGCATCTTTAAAAAATCATCTTGGTTAATTTAACTTAGTAAGCATTCTGAAAGTACTTATGTGATGTGAACAAATATTTATAATTACAATAGAGAAATGTGGTACTCCCCCCCCAATAGTTTTATTAGCACATAATTTAACTATCATACAATCGAAGAGTTCAGTTGTTTAATCTGTCCTAGAGCGCTCCCCTTCCCCCCATTAAATTGCCCCCAAAATGAGCTGTACATTAGCGATCCGCTCCAGTGTCCCCCCCTCCCCTCCTGCATTCATTATTTACTACTGAACTCCCCTTTCTCTCCATACCACGCATCCCTCACCCCTACATTCCCTACAACACCTTGTATCAGTTATTGTCATTATACATCTACTCCTGTGCTTCACAGCTGGGAAAATCCACAGAAAACAAAAGAAAAATCACACTAAGGTGATGATAATAATAAGATAAATAAGTTACTTTTGTATGTATTTTCCAGCTAGTTCTCTGTAATATGATTTATTTTACAGCTTTAAAAAATATATAAATGTGCCCCTATATAAAAACGAGTTCCTGTTTCTACTTTGCTTGCCTCCTGACTTACACGAACTTTTCTTCTTTTAAGAAAGCTTTTGATTGTGAATTAAGGGAACATTTACAGAGCAGATGATCAGTTTCACATCCATCACTTTAGAAACGATTTGTTTGAGTTTGGTGGTTCCTTCAGTGTGTCATTACTTATCCCTTGCTTCCCCTGTGTTTCCTGTTTCTGTTCCACCTCTCCTGACTCAGAACTTCTGAGCTTTGCCGGTGGGTAAATACTGCCCTTTTGATAAGAAATTGTTGGTTATTCTACGACAGGAATGGTAGACCTAAATAGTGAGTAAGGACCGGTAATCTTAGGGTCCCACGTTTCTAAGGTCATCTCTTCTGGGATTTTAAATTTTAGTGTAGATTTTTCTCCCATTCTCTTAAGGATCTTCTAATGTGAACCTTTGTAGAACTGTTAATAGTGATAACTGGACACCATCTAGTTTTCCTGGTTGCAGGGTTGTGGAAACTGATATTTGTGTCTACATTAGTCTTTCATCATTCTTCTTTCCTCTGATAAGAAAACACAAACAAAAAACAATTGTCACACTTTGAATGGGTGCTCAAGAGCCTTTAAGATACTAGTAGGATTTAGAATGTTGTAAGCCATGGTATCCCTTGAAACTATCATCCTGATCTCTCCGGTCTAGTGACTGATCCCATAAGAAGTTTGGTTATCACGTTTGGCTCGCCAGAGGCTTCCTTGCTTCACTCATTTTCCTGTTGGGAAATGCTTGCTGACGTCTGGATCGTCTTCTTTACTTTGTATGAACTGGTTTGTGTTTTCGTACTCGGCTGTTGGTTGCCCTGATTATCTACACTCTGCTTTCTAATGATGCAGCCCCTGCCCTTCCCACACTTACGTTCCTGTGGTCTTTGGCCATCACGTGCCACATAGGCGGCATGTAGGGTTGTGGACCATACGGGAAGGGAATGTGTTCTTATACCATTGTTTTTATGAACTAAAACTTTTCTTATAGTGATTATATACAATTATAAATTTGAAACCTTTTTTAACATTTTAATTGGCTTATAATTTGCATATCATACAATTAAATAGTTGTCATTAAAAAGAGTTGTACAATCATACTACAATCAATTTTAGAACACTTTCTCTTTTCGTGTAGTCATTGTTATTGGCTCCACTTTCCCCCCAACTCCCCCTGTCATACCCTTAAGGAACTATTAATTCAGTTACTATCTTTATAGATTTACCTATTCTGGATTTAGTATTTCTTCCCTCCCCTACCTGTTCTGAATTTTATGTACTGAGAAACATACACCTCCCCCCACAAGGCAACAGCAACAGTAAAACAAGAAAAACCTTCCATCAAAAGGAAAGCAGAAAATATTAAAAGCTAAAACTTAAAATGAGTCAAAATGGAGATCAGATAATAAAGTCTTAAATCTTAACTGTGTCTGCAGTAACACCCTTTCCAGTGCTATTCACATCCCTGGTCTTAGGCAGAGGGAGTCACTAGATTCTAGTGACTAGAGGCTGAATCCATGTGTATTTCCCCCTCACTTAAAATTTTTTTAACTGGGGCTGAGCCCTGGTGGCATAGTGGTTGAGTGCGGGACTGCGGCCCACTGGCTTGGCGGTTCAAATCCAGCAGCAGCAAGGCTGGGTAGCTCCCACAACCACCAGAGCTCTGGCAGTGATGGAAAAAAAAAATTTTTTTTGTAACTGAAACAATTAAAAAAGGTAAAAATGGAGAGCAAGTGATATTACAGATATTTTAGTATTTATGTTCAAATTTGTGAGTTTGGAAGCCTATTTCAAGTTTATGTAATACTTATGAAAATATTTTGGAATAGCTAGAAATGACGAGTTTTGATCATTTCAGTTCTCCCTTCTGAAATGGCTAACATATTCTTTTGTTTGTGATTTATTATTTTAGCAAGTGGAGTCTCATC
Organism: Nesogale talazaci; assembly: GCA_004026705.1. Classification (NCBI taxonomy): domain Eukaryota; kingdom Metazoa; phylum Chordata; class Mammalia; order Afrosoricida; family Tenrecidae; genus Nesogale; species Nesogale talazaci. The sequence continues at coordinate 24,264 of PVJH01007284.1, forward strand.
TTTTAATACTTAGTGGGAGTGTGTCTATAAATACGGTTCATGTTGCCCTGTTTTCCCTTTCCACATATCAGTCCAGTCAACTCCACATTGCAGCCCAAAGGTTAGGGCTGGTTCTGCAAAAGAGGATATCTGGCCTTGTGGGAATATGCATATGATAATTTGTATGAGACCCTCTCAAGCTTATGGTGGGCTAGGCTTTGGAGGGGTAGAGAAGGCCAAATATGAGGCTGCTCAGGTACTAGTCAGTGCTCATCGAGGCAGCAATCCACAGATCAAACAATGCATTGAATTTGGTAACTGTGTACAACACCTCTTTAAAGTATTGAAGATTAAGGATGTCATTTTGAGGATGGAAGTGAGCCTTGCTCAAGCCTTGGTATATTCTAACAACAACCATTAGCTTGCCCAGCCTTGCCAACCCCCTTCCACCTGTTTCTTCTCCTTTTTGTTGGATGTTATCTTCATGCCCTATTAATTTCCTTCTTTATCACACCCTCCCACACCTGGTAAATTGAAGTCTGTTTGTTTTGCTATAAATAATAAAAAAATTACAGTAGTTTCATAATTTAACTTCACTTTGCATTGAATTCTCCAAATCCTCCCATATTATTAGGCATTTCAGTTTCATTAATTATTTCCTTAATGATGCATAGTTTTTCACTGTTTATATGTCATAGTTTATTTAGCCTTTCTTCTGCCGATGAGCATTTTGGTTGTTTCCATCTTCTTGCTATTGTAAATAGTGCTGTGATGAACATGGGTATGCTTATATCTACTTGTCACTTGTTTTTTGTCTCTTTAGGGTATATACTAGTGGCTGCCACTTGTCTGCCAGTTTGCCATACTCTGGTGGTTTTTGTGTTGCTGTGATGGTGCAAGCTGTGTCACTGGTATTGCAGATACCCAAAGTGAAAAGGTGTCAGCAGGTCGTGCTCATGCAGACCCTGTACGTGAACGAAGAGTTGCGCGAACAGGACAAGGGAGTACCGCGCGGTTTAAAATCAAGCATGGTGTGTGTTAGGGCTGTTCAATCTGTAGACTGAGTAAGGAACCCAGGAAACTGAGTTGTATAGAGAAGAGTACAGTATCAGAATGGGAGGAAGGCTTCTATGTAGATCACACACCTGGCTTGCTGAAAGAGGAGAATGTGAAGCACTTGCTGATGAAGATAAAGATTATAACCTACAGTATGGATTACAACTCTGTTTAAAGAAAGCCCAAATTCTCACAACTATACTAATAGGTAACATAATAAATGAAGGAAAGATTAAACTTGTCAAGGATTTTATCTTGCTTGGCTCCACAATCAGCGCTCATGGAAGCAGCAGTTGAAATAAAATGACATATTTTATTGGATCAATCTATTGCAGAAGACATCTTTAAAGTGTTAAAAAGCAAGGATGAGGACTAAGCTTCACCTGACGCTGGTGTTTTTTCCCCCCCGCCCTTTTCTCTTTTATTTTCACTTGCCTCATTTGCATGTGGAAGTTGGTCACTGAATTCTAAGAGTCATGGCTTATTTAATGTGGCTCTCTTTTGGCCAAAGTCTCTAACTTCCACAAAAGGACCTTTCCCTGCATGAGTCTGGTAAGAAGACAGGGGAAGATATGCTTAGGATTTACCTGTAATCATGAACAGGATTCCCTGGTGTACCAGCCTGCTATGTAAAAAGATCCTTCTGAGAAATAAGAACCAGGAGTAAAACATGTCCTCTGAATCCGAGATCCCTGCACAGTAAACTTTCTGGATCCAGAGGACAGCTGTACCATCAGGACCAGGAACCAGACCATAGAGCACAGTGGTTGACTTCCCAATCCAATGGAGCAATAAAGTGAAGCGCTTTTGTGCAGGAGGTTGGTTTGTAGAGTGGAGTGCCTCGGGGCCCTTAATGTGGGAATTGGGCTTGCTGACCCACGGAAGTGGATCTGAGTGGGCTGAGAAATGCTGGAGTGGGGTGCTTCTGAGATTAATGCCTGGTGGTTGAGCTCCCAGCAGTGCGATATGCCCCTTTGCTCATTATTCGCAGAGCCGAAACTTTGTAATATGTCCTGGGAAACAACTACTCTGGTATTGCAACTTGTTATAACTTAATAAGTTATAACTTTAATCAAATTTTGTCTGAGCTGCATGTAGCCGCGAGTGGATATTAGAATCAAGAGGGATAAAGTAGAGAAGTGGAGCATAGAAGAAACCAGAGAGGTAAAACAGAACATTAATGAAAACAATACAGAGTACAGAAGACCTATGAAGAACTGATGTATTTGAATTGTGTTGGTGAAGAATATGGAAAGTAGCATGGACTGCCAAAAGAACAAGTCTAGTTTAGTGAGGTTTCTATATGAAGTCCTTCTAGCATAGCCTTTGAAGGATGTTGTGCTCCTTGAAAGGACAGAGTCTAAAGTCATAGTAGCTTATAGTTTCTTAAATTCATTTTTTAGTTTTATTAGTCATTCTTTGCTTGTGTTGCAGTTTCTAAAGATTTTAGAAATTTGTCCTTTGTCCAATGTATCATTGCTAGACACTTTTTCATAGTTTGTGGATTCTCGTTTACTCCTTTTTTTTATTTCATTAACAGATCTTTTTACTGGAGGCATACATCAGTTGAATCAAGCAGATATGTTGCCATCACTACTTTCTAAACATTTTCTATTTGAGCCCTTGGTACCAGCTCCTCTTTTTCCCCCTCCCTTCCCACGCTCATGTACTCTTTTGAGAATGCAAGTCTTTTAGGAGGTCCCAGTCACTTATTTTATCTTTTGCTGGGATATATTTTTTATTGTATTTGATAGTGTGTTTGTGCCTAGGTTTCTTAAGTTCCTGTTTTTCATTGATGATCACTAGTTCCAGGGTTTACCTCATTGTCTTTGTTTATGGAGGGAGCTGTATATAGGTCCTGTTTCATTCTTCTGCAAATAGAAATCAAATTTGGCCAGGATCATATATTGAAGAGACTATGTCTTCACCATTTGATGTTTTTTGGCGCTTTATCAAAGATCACTTGTCTATAGGTGGGTGGATTTATTTGAATTATCTATTCTGACCCATTTGTCTGTATATCTATTCTACCAGGATTCTAAGCTGTTTTGACAACCACGGCTGTTTAGTAGATTTTGTGGCTAGGAAAATAGTGGATTCTTAAATTGTTGTGTGTTAGTATACTGTACTTTGCTTACTTGGGGTCTCTTTTCAATATTAAGTTAGTAATTAGTTTTTCAGTCTCTTTAAAGAATGATACTGAAGTCAGGACTGGAGTTGTATTACATTTATGTATTGCTTTGGGTAATACTGACGTTTTCACAGTGTAAAGTTTTCCTATTTGTAAATATGGGGCATTATTTACACAGTGTTGTGTTTTCTGGTTAATTATATTTCTAGGTAGTTCATCTTTTGGATCGCTATGGGAAATGCTATTGTTTTCTTGACTTCCTTTTCAGAACTTAAAAATTTTTTTTCTCAACAGTTTTGTTGGCATATAGCCCACATATTGTTTAATTCGGTAGTTCATTCACATCAAGAAGAGTTGTACAATCATCACCACAGTTAGAGAACATTTTCATCTCTCTTGTGATCTACTCATTGTGATTAACTCCCCATTTCCTCCCATCCTCTCCTGTCATCTCTATAAGGAATCATTAAGCCAGTTAACTGTCTCTATAGATTTATCTATCCTGGATTTCATATACAGAAAAACATTTTTAAAAACAAAAAAAACTAAGAAAAATAACAAAATAAAATGTAAGAACCTCAATTGAAAAGAAAGAAAAATTTAAGAACTAGAATAAATTTAAATGGGTCATAAAGGAAAACAAGTCTAGAGAATTAAATATTATCCTAACTACATCTGCAGCAGTCTACTTTCCAGTGCACTCTGTGTATTAGCAAGGCTCGTCATATCCCTGGTCCACGGTCAGAGGGGATTCACCAGGGGCTAGTCTGTGTGTGTATACCTCCCCCCCTTTTTTAAACATATAGCTTTAAAATAGGTCAAAGGGGAGATCAAATACTAAGATATTACATTTTAACCTAACTACATCTGTTTTAATTGACTTTACAATGCTATTCACATCCCTCAAGTCTGACCAGAGAGGATTCACCAGAGACTTAATCCATGTGTGGATCCTGCATATGGATTTTGGGCTTTGATTGTCATCTGTAATCTTCTGCAGACCAGATGTGCAAAGTTTAAACTCTTATACCAATACTTTGTTTTAGATTTGGATTATATTATTTACAATCCTCGGGTCCCCCAGGGTGATTTCTTTGTATACAGTGATCTAGTTTTATCATTTTCATTGTTAATTAGGTGGGAATCTATATATAACATAAACAGTTTTGTATTCAATCACTTAAACTACTTTCCATACCCCCAGTAGCTTATCCTACCCTTATTCCCTTTCGATTTACTGTTTCTTACTTTGGGAATAATATTTTCCCTTTCACCTAGGTTAGAATTTATATACCCTGAAACTAGTTGCTTCATCTTTCAACACTCCCTTTTGGTAGCCATTAAATCCTGTATTCTTTGATATGAACCTTTATCTTGAGTTTTTAAAGCTTTATTGTTTTTTAATTTTAATAAATTATTTTATTGGAGGCTCTTAAAACACTTCATACATCAATTGTGTCAAGCACATTTGTACATGTGTTACCATCATCATTTCCAAAACATTTTCTTTGTACTTGAGCCTTTAGTATCAGCTCCTCTTTTTTTCTCCTCCTTCACCTCCCACCCTCTTGCATCCTTGATAATTCTTAAATTATTTTAATTTTAATATTTTACACCATCTGCTATCTCCTTTCACCCATGTTTCTGTTATTTGCCCACCTGGTGGGGTGGGGTTGTATGTTGATCATTGCTATTGGTTCCCTCTTCCCCTCCTGTTCTCCCTACCTTCCCCCTCCCTCATGGAATTGATAATTCTCAGTATTGGCCCTGAGGGGTTTATCTGTCCTGAATTCAGTGTGTCAAGAACTCTTATCTGTACCAGTATCAGTATCTGGCTCTGGTCTAGCCAGATTTGTAAGACAGAACTGGGATCAGGATAGCGGGGGGGGTGGGGGGTGGGGGGTGGTACAGGCATTAAAGAACTAGAGGAAAGTTGTGTGTTTTGTCAGTGCTGTACTACATATTGGCGGGCTTGTCACTTTGTCACCCTTCTCTGAGGGGATGTCCTATTGGCTACCGATGGGCTTTGGGTCTTCATTCCATCCCCCTCCCTCCCACCCTCGCTTGCATCAATATGGTTGTTTGTTTCGGGTTTTCTGCTGCCTGGTATCTGAACCCATCAACATCTCTTGAACACACAGGTTGGTGTGGTGCTTCCATGTGGGCTTGGTTGCTTCCTTGCTAGATGGCCACTTATTTAACTTCAAGCCTTTAAGATTCCAATCACTATATCTTAAAATAGCCAGGCACCATCAACTTTCTTTTCCACTTTAGCTTATGCACCCATTTGGTCTTCAACAATCTTGTCACAAAGGTGAGCATCACAGAATGCCAGGTTATTAGAAGAAATTCTTAAGCTTGTTTATGTATGTAGACAAAGATAAAAGAAAAGAGAACTTATAAATAGTTTCAGGTCTGTCTGCTGACCCATAGAATGTTTTCCAATCGGGTCTGCTACAGTGTACCAAGCCCTGCTCCCCAGTCTGAAGTTTATTTTCATAATTCCTCGGGGCCTTTGTTGCTTTGATCCCCTTGCTGCTCTGTTGAAGCTCCCTTTGAGTGACGTGGAGGCTGGGGGGGGTGCGGTCAGACTTGGCACAGTTCTCGCACTGTGTCTTCCATGCTGCCCTGTAGCACTGTGGGTCAGTAAGGGACTGACCCTCTGCTTCTCTGTGCACTGGCTGCTCCAAGTGGGAATGTTGTCCGAGAAATTTGGTGAAACCAGAATGCTGTCTACCTCCCCACATTCTCCCGCCTCCCATGTTTGCTCCTGTGTGGTTTGGGAAGATGTGCCATTTTCCCCAGTCTGTCTTCAGTGCTGTCCTCTGTAATATCTTCTTCTGTGGAGGGGAGTTGATATAACTGGGATAGGGGTCAGCACAGACTCACAGACCTCTCTGTTAGTTCACTACTTCATGCCAGTGTGTCATCCTCAAGGCTTGCCACACCAAGTTGAGGTCTGGTCCCTCTCTCCCTTTCCTGTAGAGCAGCAGTTCCCAACCTGTGGGTTGCGATCCCTTTGGGGTCAGACCACCCTTTCACAGGTGTCGCCTAAGACCATCAGAAAACACATATTTTCGATGGTTGGAGATCACCAGAACATGAGGAACTGTATTAAAGAGTCGAGTGATTAGGAAGTTTGAGAACCACTGCTGTAGAGCCAAAAAGAGAGCCATCAACAGTAACCCTCCCTGTTTATGCTGCCGAGCTATAAACAGTACCCTTCTCTCCCCCTTTGATGTCCTTGTTGCCCTCCCCCATACTCCTTCCCCTCTTTTCCCCTTCTTTATGTTGGTTTGCCTTATGCATCATTGGGCTTCATCTGCCCCTTGCCTGTGTGTTGAGTTTTTGTTTTAATAATAGCAGTCTCATACAATAATTTTCCTTTTGTAAATGACTAATTCCCCACTGTTCTTCAGAATTGTCAATGCCATGAGGTGCTTCACAGTTTCATCATCATTCTTTAGCAATACGTAATACCATTGTATATATGCGCCAGTGTTTCTTACTACTGATGGGCATCTATTTGTTTCTTCTTCTTTTTATTGTAAACAGTGTTATTATCATGAGTGTGCATATGTCTGTTTGTGTTATAAGACTTGTTTAGGATATATGTCCAGGAAAGGGACTGCTGGATCATAATGGAATTTCTAGTCCCCCTTGTGTGAGGTAGCTTCCACAGTGGTTATATATATATATATATATATATATATATATATATATATATAAATATATATATAAAGTCAGTTACAGTTACACTAGTAGTGTATGAAAGTTTCAGTTTTTTCATTGCCTCTCCTCCAAAGCCAAATTCACTGCCATTGAGTTGGTGCCAATTCATTTTGACCCTGTAGAACAGAGTAGAACTACCCCTGTGTGTTTATGATACTCATTAGGTGAGAAAAAAGGCCCCAGGGAGCAGCTGGTGGTTTGGAACTACCAGTCTTACAGATTGCAGTCCAATATATACCCAGTCCCCCATTGTCCCTTTGTATACTCTGGTTGCAGCTCTTCAGAACCATGCCTGGGGCCAAGGGGCAGTCAGATAGTCCTGCTGGGCCAAGCACCTTGCAGGGGCAGGCGACCAGGTTCAGCTCTCTGTTGCAAGTTAACCAGCGATTCGATTTGAGGTGCACAAGTGAGAGTGGGATATTTTTAAACAGCCCCTCTGATATTTTTTATTTTCTGCTTTTTGGACTTTGCTGTCATTGCTAGTATAAGGGGTACTATCACTGTTAGATTTGCATCTCTCAGATGGCTACTGATGGTGAGCATTTCTCCATATGTTTGTTGCCCCCCTGAATGTATTATTATTATTTTTTTGGTATCTTTTCTGTAAAATTTATTATTTTTTTAAATCATTTTATTGAGGTCTCATACAACTTATCACAACCCATACATCCGATCATTTATTCTATGCCAAGCACATTTGTCCATTTGTTGCCATCATCATTCTCGAAACATATGCTTTCTACATAGACCCTTGGTATTAGCTCCTCTTGAATGTATTCTTTATTTTTTTTCTCAATTATTTTATTGGGGGTTCTTACAGCTCTTATAACATTCAATACATCATTTGTAACAAGAATATTTGTACACATGTTGCCATATTCACTTCCAAATATTTTCTATTTGAGCCCTTGGTATACGCTCCCCCCCCCCTTTTTTTTTTTAAAATGAATCATTTTAATGGGGGCTCATAGAGCTCCCATCACAATCCATACATACATCAATTTTATGCAGGTCACATTTGCACACTTGTTGCCATCATCACTCTCAAAACATCCTCCACTACGATCGCCTGTACCAGCTCCCCATATTTCCCTTCCATCCCTCCGCCCCTCCCCCATGAACCCTTAATAATTTGCACATTTTTATTGCTTTTTCATATCATACACTGTCCAGTGTGTCTCTTCACTTCCCTATTGTCTGTACCCCAGAGAGGAGGATATATGTAGATCCCTGGAATTGGTACCCCCTTTCTGTTGTCGGCGCTGGGAGGAGCTCCCCATGACTCCTCACTTCCAGGGCTCCGGGTCCATCAACATCATCCAGTGGTGGCAGAAGCAACTCATCGCTGGCAGAGGTCCCCACATGGCCTCTCCAGCTTCAGGGGTCTGGCTTCATCAGGGCAAAACTCTGTGGCTTCTCCGGCTCATCAGATGCTGCCATCTTGTTTTGTCCGTGATTCATGGTCTCTGAGACTAACTCCCAACAACCAGGGAGATAACGTCTCATCTTTACAAGGGAAATATCAGAGATCAGAGATTTCCCAGAAGTCTCGAGAAAGCTATGCCCACACGGAGGCCACATTGGCTACACAATGGCTTTCTCCAAATTAACAGACTAGACTCCACCCCTACATCTCAATCATGAAACTAACATAAACACTCAACTGCCATAACCAGGTTGTGGGACCATGAGGTGTCAAAGGGATCAGTTATCAGGCTTCAAGAACTAAGCGTGATAACAATGCGTGCTTACATTCCTGATATGATCGCTTTCGACATTTGTGTGTGTAAGCAAATGTAAAGGAAGCTGATGGTGCCCAGCTATCAAAAGATATACTTGTCTGAGGTCTGAAAGGCTTGAGTAAACAAGCGGCCATGCAGCTCAAAAGCAACAAAGCCCACATGGAAGAAGCACACCAGCCTGTGTGACCACAAGGTGTCCAAGGGATCCAGTATCAGGCATCAAAGAACTAAAAATGTTATCATTATAAATGAGGGGGAGCACAGATTGGGGACCTAAAGCTCATCAATAGGTGAAATGACATCCCCTTACAGAGGGGTTGCAGGTAGGAGATGAGCCAGTCAAGGTACAGTGTAATAACAACGAAACACTTGTAGTTCTCAAATGCTTCCTCCCACCCACTATCATGATCCTAATTCTACCAGCCAAATCCAGCTAGACCAGAGGATGTCCACTGGAGCCAGAAACATGGGCAATTTAGGATAGATGATCCCTCAGGACTAGTAGTGGAATGGTAATACTGGGAGGGTGGAGGGAGGGTGGAATGTATTTTTTATTGAACTGTGTGTACATATACTTTGCCAATTTTAAATTGGATTATTCATCTTTTTCTTATTGAGTTGATAAAGTTTTCTGTAGGTTTAAGACAATCGTATCTTTTTTTTTTTCGGGGGGGGTGGGGTGGGCATCACTGCCCTCTGCTGGGAATGGGAGGCCCAGCCTTGCTACTGGAGAACTGCTGCTGGATTTGAAACACCAAGTCAGTGGGCCGCAGTCCTGCACTCAACCACTACGCCACCGGGGCTCAACCCGACAATAGTATCTTGTTGAAAGTGTTGTTGCTAAAATTTTTACCAGTCTGGGTTCTCTCTCTACTTTTTTGATGAAGTTTAATGCACATAAGTGTCTTATTTTTAGTAGGTGCCAATAGTCTATTTTGTCCTCTGTGTCTGCTTTTTTTTTTTTTCTACCATATTTACTTAATTATAAGCCAAATATCAGTGGAAGCACCTAGTTTTGCCACAAAAACTGCATTAAAAATGTGCTGAAAAACTCAGCTTATACTCGAGTGTATTTTTAGTTGTGTGTTTATGTCTGTGTTTATTTTTAGTTGTGTATTTATGTCTGTGTTAAGATATTTAGGTTTGTTCCAATTATTTTTATAGTTCTGCTATCTGATTGACTTTGTATATTGTCCTTCTAGCCTGATTTATTTCCAAGAATTTTTTTTTGTCGATTGAGATTTTGCATGCATAGGATCATCTGCAGATAGAAATGTTTTACTTTGCCTATTTAGATGCCTTTGGTTCCTTTTTGTTGCTTAATAGCTCTAACTAAGACTTCTAACACAATTTTTAATACAAGTGGTGCCTGTTTGTATTGCAAGGGGAATGCTTTCAGTTTCTTCCCATTGAGTGAGATTCTCACCATTGGTTTTGAATATATTGCCTTTGTTATTTCAAGGACTTTCACTTCTATTTCTATTTTCTTGAGAATTTTTATCAGGAATGATTGTTGAATTTTTCCATATATGTTTTCTGCATCAAGTAGTCCTTTTCCTTTGTCTTATTTATATGGTGAATTACATTGTTTTTCTGATGTTGGACCATCTTTACATACCTCCTATGAATCCCACTTGGTCATGATTGTTTTATTGTTTTAAAAATATTTTTGGGCTGAGCCCCGGTGGCGTAGTGGTTGTGCGCGGGACTGCGGCCCACTGGGATGGAGGTTCAATGCCAGCAGTGGGGCTGGGCCTCCTACTTCCACCACCAAAGAGCAGTGATGCCCAAACAAACAAAAATATATTTTTTAATTCTATTGGCTAAGATTTGTTGAGAGTTTTGTGTCTATTTTCTTAAGGGATATTGGTCTGTAGTATTCTATTCTGGTAATGCTTTCACCTGGTTTGGGTATCTAGAGTATAGTCAGTTCATAAAATTAGTTTGGGAGTTTTCACTTCTGTAGTTTAGAATAGTTTCAGTAGAATTGGAGTCAGCTCTCTCGAGTGTTTGGTAGACTTCCCGAGTGAAATTGCATGGTTCTGCACCCTTTTTGTTGTTGTCGTTGTTGTTGTTGTTGGGACTAGTATCAACATATGGGTTAATATCAGACTTAACAGACTTGATCTAGACTGGGTTGGGATGTTTTATGACCTGATGTATTTCTTTTATGCATCTGTTTAGTTTTCTGTTTTGTGTTTCTAGGTATTTGTCTATGAGGTAATTACCGTTATTTTTCAGACCGTAAGACACACTCTCCCCGCCCAAAGTGGGGGAAAAAATGAGGGCGTGTCTTATGGTCTGAAGGTGTGGTACCCCAGAACATTTGTTTATGATCCCATGCCCCCACTTACTGTCCACTGCTGTTTGCATGCTGTGTGTTGCTTTGTGTTTGGAGGAAGTCCCTTCTCCTGGAGTCTCAATGGTAGTCAGGTCACATGATGGGCACTGCTCTCTTTCCTCATTTGTTAATGAAAGTGATGGTGGTTATGATGTTTATTATTACCATATTTTGTTTTATTTTAATAAATATCCTAGTATACTGATACCATTTGGTTCAGACTATTTTTTCTTGTTTTCTAAAAATTGGATGTGCCTTATGGTCAGGTGTTGCTTATGGTCCAAAAAATGCAGTACATAATGTGTCAGTCAGGTTGCAGCTTGATAACCTCATTTGGAGCGTGAAAGAGATAAATAGCTTACTGGAGGCCAGACACTCTTACTTATCTTCCTGCTGACAAGCCACATGAAGACTCCTGATGGAGCCCGAACCCCACAGTTGTGTGAGCCATGTGGAGACACATGCTAGCGCTGAGATCCTTCCCCTGTTACTTCATCCATAAGACTTTCCACCCACTGGCTGTGAGCTTCCTGTATTTGGTGTCATTGTGTGGTAGTGTGAGTCTAAAGAAGAGTTTATGGACTAGTCTTGACATGTGGGTTAATATTAGACTTAATGGACTTGATCTAGACTGGGTTGGGATGTTTTACTAATATACTTTTTCTCTTTGATATAAAGTTCTTTTGTACATGCGAGTGCTGTGAATTTGTTTCTCCTGTTTACCCATACTAGCACAGCCCATGTCATATTTGTTGGAGTATAGTCCATCATAGTATTGCATTATTACTTTTTTCATACAATTGGTTTTGATGTGATGTTGCCCATGTTATTTCTTCTATTTGTATCTTATCCTTTTCTGTTGTTAAATTTACCATTTTTTGTTCATTTTGCTAATCTTTTCTAAACCAATTTCTTTGTCGTGTTGATTATTTTTTCTGTTTTGTTTTCTGATCATTATTTCTTTTCTCTTTGTGGCTAAAAACTTATTTTGCTCTTCTTGTTCTAAATGTTGATGATATTAGGTTAAGTTATTGATTTTGGTTATTTTTTGGTATCTTCATTTATTATTCTAATGGTATTGCTTTTACTGTGTCTCAAAAGTTTTGGTATATTTTGCTTTTGTTCTCATTTGTGTCAGTAAATTTTTAAGTTTTATTCTTGTTTCTTCAACTATTCAGTCGTTTTTAAGCACGATGTTGTTAAGTTTCCATGGGTTCGGCTTTTCCCCCCCTTGCTCTTATTGTTGCTGATTTCCAATTTTATAGTGTGATATAAGAAAATAGTTTGTAATATATCAGTGTTTTAAATGTATTAAAGTTTGCTTTGTGACCAAATTTATGATTTCTTCTATATGTACTGGGAAAGATTATATATTGTGTTTTTGTTCAGTGGTGTGTTCTGTTTTATGTCGAAGGCAGAGGTTCTCAACCTATGAATCACGACCCCTTTGAGAGTTGAATGACCCTTTCACAGGGGTCCGGTGATCTTAGGAACTAAGACTCTACTTCTCTATCCAACGCCAGGCCGGTCTGCCCACATGCAGATACGCCCACATTCAAGTGCTCAGCATGAAGACTGTTACCCATGCTATAAGACAAAATCTCATCTGTTTGTAATCAGAAGTAAATATTTCACGATATGTAATTATATACATATTGCGTTTGTGATTAATCACTATACTTAATTATGTTCAATTTTTAGCAATGAAAATATATCCTGCATATCAGATATTTACATTGTGATTCATAACAGAGCAGAATTAGCAATTTGAAGTAGCAGCAAAAATAATTTTATGGTTGGGGATGTATTAAGGGTCACAGCATTAAGAAGGTTGAGAACCACTGGTGTAAGAGGTCAGTGCATTAATTGTTTTATTTAGTTATTTTGTATCTTTATTGAATTTCTGTCTAGTTCTCTACTTCTTTAAGAATGGCATATTTACATCTCCTGCTGTTTTCATAGTGTTGTATTTGTCTTTCTTCAACTCTAGGAATTTGATTAAGGGGCAGTTCTGCCTCGCCCTATAGGGTCACTGAGTCAACATTGATTTGATGGCAGTGGAAGTGAAGCTCCAGGGGAATGATTGATAATGTTCTCTAACACAAAGTGACAATGAGGTCTGTAAGGTGAACCAGAGACATATATACATCATAGAGGCAGGAATGGAATTTGTGTTTGCACTTGATTCTAGCCTCAATTGATGAACAATTAGTTCTTCTGACCTGGCTCTGCTTGATGCTCACATTGAAGAAATCACTGTAGCTGTAGGTGCTATAGCAGTGTGATGAAGAAACTAAATGGTGTCTGGTTATCAGAAAGAGTAGCACCTTGGATGTTAAAGGGATCTTTTCAGTCAATTAGCCATCACAATGTAGCTAAGTGCACAGGAAAGAAGCGCAGCTCCCTGTGACCCAAGGATTATAAGTCATATTGATAAAGGAATGATAGAAGAGTTTAAGTTGTGAACACCTGGTTCGTAGAAGGATATGGGTTACAATGTGAGCCGCAAATCTGCTTGCAGGGTTCGCACATGAATTAAGCCTCATGAAAATAATAATAATAATAATAATAATAATATACAACTTTTCAAGGATTCATGAGGATGGGACTGTGGGGGAGGCAGTTACGAACAATTAGGAGTTGATACCAAGAGCTCAAATAGAAAATGTTTTGAAAAAGATGATGGCAATATATGTATGAATATGCTTGTCACAATGGATGATTGGATTGTTATAAAAATTGTGAGAGCCCCCCAAAAATGGTTTAAAAAGGAAACATTTCCCCTCCCCCACAAAAAAGAAATAAAATCAAGAGAAATGGTAGATATATTTCTATGACTGTCATCTCTGACAAACATTTGGAAGAAAGGGAAAAAACTGACTTGTTAGTTTCCTGATGTTTGACAGATCGACTCAAATATTTTATTAATGTACTGGTTTCAAAGAAGCAAGTTCTCATAAAGCCAGTTTTAGAATGCTTAGAACACATGTTGGTTTGAACCTACCAGCCACTCCTCAGGAGAAAGAGGAAGCAGCCTGTGTCTGTAAACATTTGCTGTTGTGGAAACCCGAGGGAACCATTCTACTCTGTCAAACGCCATTTGTTTGTCATACTATAGTGGCCTGTGTGTTGCTGACAGCTATTATCACCGATATTTCAAATACCAGCATAGCAGTAGTGGACTTCAAATGATTTAACAACTGGTTTGCTGACCTAATGACTATTTTAAGTATATAAAAATGATACATTAGAAGGTAGTTTATTCTTTCATACATTGATATTAAATAAGAACAGCAAAAGTACCTAAAACTAGATCATATTATGAGAGTTTTAAAATATTAATGAAGTATTAAATGGTTCCTGACAAAAAATAAAACTATTTAAATATATATGTGTGTGTGTGTGTGTGTGTGTGTGTGTGTATATATATATATATATATATATATTTGCAGTGTCCACATCACAGGGGATTAAGCCTCCTGTGAATCCCCTCTGATCATATTTGAGTAATGTCAGTAGTCCTGTTGTTAGATAGAGAGTATGGTAAAGTTGATTATGGCAGACATAGTAAGGTTAAGATGTAATATTTTAATGTTTGATCTCCCTTTTTAAAAATCCCTGTTTCTGGTTTGTTTTTTTAAGTGGAGCGTGGGGGGGGGGACGCGGATACAATTGGTGTCCAATTTTACTAGCACCATATATAAAAGAGACTGTGTTTATCGCCACTGAATGGACTTTGGCTCCTGTCAAATTGATCACAAAGTCCAATTCTGATTCATAATAGCCATACAGGGCAGAGTCAAACTGCTCCCTAGGTTTCCCTGGCGTAAATGCTTACAGGACCAGACAGCCTCATCTTTCTTTTTTTGAACCATTGGTGAGTTTGAACCACAGGCCTTGTAATGAAGAACCTCAAGGTCAGTTGTTCAAAACCACCAGTGGCTCCAAAGGAAAAAGATGAGATTTTTCTACTCCTCTAAAGAGTTACACTTTAAAAAAAGCACAGGGATAGTTCCACCCTGCCTTATAGGGTTGCTAATTGAGCAGAATTAACATGATGGTCTTGAGCGTTTTGAGTTTAGTCTCTTAAAGTAGTGTTTTATAATTTCATTGTATTTTGTGTTTCCAGTTAACTTCGTTCCTAGGTATTTTATAGCTTTGCAGGTGATTGTAAATGGCATTGCCTTCTTGTTTGTTTTCAGTGGAATTTTGTTAGTGTAGAAGAGCCCAATTGATTTTGTTTGTTGATCTTATACCCTGCCATGTTAAGTTTCTTTTACTTTCCTTTGTTTTCTGTGAAATCTTGCTTCTTCCTTTCTAATTTTGATACTTCTTATTCCCCTTTCTTGTCTTAGTACTCTGGCTAGGACTTTGAGTACAACGTTGAATAAGACTGTTAATAATGAGTATTCTTGTTCTTCCTCTTTCTCCAGCGGGTGGTTTTGTCAGGTACCTTTTGGACTGCTAACCTCAAGGCTAGCTGGTCAAACTTACCACCCACTCTTGGAGAGAAAAATGAAACTGTGTTCCCAGAAAGCTTCAGAAACTACACAGCAGCCCTATGGGTTAAAAACTCTCTCTCTAGGGCCTGAGCCCCGCTGGCCTAAGTGGTTGAGTGCAGGACTGAGGCCCGCGGGGTTGGCAGTTCAAATCCAGTGGTGGCTCTTAGGAGCAGCACTGGGTAGCGCCCACGACCACCAAAGGCAGTGATGCCCCCCCCCCCAAAACAAACAAACAAACAAAAACAAAAAAAAAAACCCTCTCTCTCTCAATGACAGTGGGCTGGTTAGTTTGTGTCTGCTTGTTTGAGCTGTTTTGCTTTCCCCCTCAATTTTTAATGGCAATTTTTCTGGGTAAAGAATTCTTGGTAGGCATTTTTCCTTTCAGTATTTTATATATGTTACTCCATTGTTTTATGGCTTCTAGAGTTTCTAAGGAGATATCTTTGGAAAGTCTCTTGTATTTTATATTGTTTTTCTTCTTATACTTTCATAATGTTATTGCTTTTCAAGAATTTGTTAGCATATGGCATACAACCTATTTTGTGTCTCTTCTAAGTGGAGTTTGTGTAACTTTTTGTATTTGCGAATGCTTTGTTCTCTGATAGAACTGGGAAATTCTCTTTGATTATCATTTGGGAAATAATTTTTCTGCCTTTATTATTGTGCTCTGGAATTGCAGTAATTCTAATGTTTGATTTAATTGGATACTATTTTTCCTTTTGAATTTTTTCTTTTTTTAGTTTCTTTGTTCTTTCTCCCCTGGATACTTGATAAATTCAGTTACTTTGTCTTCTAGTTCATTTATTCTAACTTTTATTTTTATTGTTGAATACTTCCCTTGATTTTCTAAATCAACTGTTTTATTCTTCAGTTCCTGTAGTTGTCTTTGGTGTTTTCATTTTCCGTGACTCTTTAGTTTTATTCTTCCATTTGCTTCTTGCTCTTCATTAGTTTGTTTTCAGTGTGCTTTTTTGCTTTCTTTAAACTTACTTAGCACTGTAGTCTGGAATGTTCGATTCTTTTTTTTTTGTTGTTGTTAAAAGATCCTTTATTGTTGTCTCTTACAGCTCTGATAACAATCCATATACATCAGTTGTATCAAACATATCTGTACATATGTTGCTGTCATTTTCTAAACATTTACTTTCTATTGAGCCTTTAGGATCAACTCCTCTTTTCCCCTGTCCCACCCTCATGACCTCTTGATAAATTATAAATTATTATTTTCTTATCTTTCACTGACCGCTGTCACCCTTTCCCCATGGTATCCATTGTTCATCCCCCAGGGGTGGAGGTGGAGGTAGAGGCGGAGGTGGAGGTGGTGGAGGTGGAGGTGGAGGTGATGTCTTGATGGTAGTGGTGCCCTTTTCCTTATTGATACTCCCATTTCTGTTCGTAGAGTCTGTGTGTCATGAGCTTTTGCCTCTTATCTGTACCTGTGCACTCGATCCAGTATAGCCCTCAGTGAAAGGCAGGATTAGGGGCATGATAGAGGCAGGATGGGGTGGAGTGAGGAAGCCTCAAACAGCCAGTGGGATATTGTGTGTTTCACCGGTGCTATTCTGAGCCCTGGTTGACTCATCCCTTCCTTGTGACCCTTCTGAGAAGATGACCCCTTATCTACAGATGGGTTTTGACCCTCCTCATTGTCAATAATATGTTGTTTGTTTTCGTTTGTTTGGGGTCTTCTGATGCCTCTTACTGGGTCCCGTGGACACCTCATGATCCCATGTGGGCTTCTTGTTTCTTGGCTAGATGACAGCTTGTTTAACTTCAAACCTTGGAGACTCCAGATGCTCTATCTTCTTATAGCCGGCACCACCAGCTTATGATCAATTCTTTAAATTATTGTGGCTTCCTTAGTTCATATTTTATTTTTGACTGGCCCTCCCGCTCTTGATTTTTGTTTACTTTTTTTTTTTTGATTTTTGTCTATTTTTTCTAAAACTATTTTTGTTTAAATTTTATGTATGTCCTGGTTTTTGCTGCAACCTTCTTGACTGGATGTAGGGATACAGTGCCCAAGTGCCCATTGTCAACCAAGAAACTGGGGTATTAATTAACTGCCCCAAGGGTAAAGTTAGACAAGGCAAGCTTTCTCTGCCAAGATGTACAGTCCCAAAACACATGGGGCAGCTCTTTTTAGCCCCACAGGGTTGCTTTCATTCACTGCCATCGAGTTGACTTTAGTCCCAGGTGACTTTATGTGACAGAGTAGGACTGTCCCTGTGGGGGCCAGTCTTATCTTTCTCCTGAGAGAGGCTGGTGATTTCAAACCTTGTGGTTAGCAGCCTTATGTATAACTCACTACTGCATCAGGGTTCATACATTGTCACTATGAGTCCAAATCTACCCAATGGCAGGGATTGACATCTTTTGAAAATTATTAGAAGGAATTCTTGTCCTTTGGACCTTTTTCACAGTTGATTTAGGAGTCCTGGATGCTTTATCTTGGAATTCAGTATGCATGTATAGGGGAGGAGTTTTAACTGCTCACAGACACTGACATAATTGATGGGGCTCAACATTCCTGTGGTGAAGGAAGCTGACTGTTCTTTCCTTCATGGATGCCCCTGCATAGGCTCATCTCCTGGTCTCCTGCTTTAAGAAGTTTCCTTTTATGCTGGCCTGTCAATCTGCAGGAATCCCTTTGACCTGCTGTGCTTGCTCTCCCTTCAGTCCTGTGCTCGCCTTTCTTGGGCTGTAGTGAGATTCAACAGCACTCTTTTGCAGTGCCCCTGTCTCCCTTTGCCCCTTTCTAGTTAGGTGGCCTATGAACTTTCACAGCCAGTTAATATTCTTTTAAACTACAACTTCCTCGGATTACCTCATTTTCTCTGCTCCCCGTTTGGGGTGTTACCTAGCCAGAATGGCTGCAATGAGCAAGCACTCTTGATGTCATTGAGTTGCTTCTCCTGGTTTCTGTGTCATTCCTGCTTCTTAGTTGCCATCCAGAAAATTCTGTGATCTCAGTCTGGGCTAGCCGTTATTCATTGTTCAGTTAGTGGGTGACTGGAGAAGAAAACAGGAGCTTCTGTTCAAACTGCTATCTTGCTTTGCCCTTTATTTCTATTGTGGCCCAAAGCAAATTCACTTCTATCATCTTGGTTTTAACTCATAACAATCCCAACACTGAATCTTTACAGGAACAGACAGCTTCATCATTTTCCCTCAAAGTGGCTCGTGGTTTGAACTACCGACCTTGTGATTAGCAGTACCACATGTAGTCCATAGCGCTACGCTATTGATTGAAGTGTTTTATTATGTCTTTAACTGTTCCTTTTCATTAGTAACGATTTCATTGCTGTTGTATATATTTGGTTTTTGCCATTTAAGGAACAACAGCTGAAGAAGATCACAGCAAAACAAAAACATCTTGAAACTACCCTTGGAAGATCGGCGGTAGAAGTTGAGATAGAATCTGCCAGTGTGGAGGAAGATGCAGGTAAGGAGTCTCTGACCCATTTTGCTGTGCTCTTGAATTGATGCCTCTGCTGAGTGGAGAGGATTTGTTCAGCCTTTGCTGGATTTTGAGGAAAGTGCATCTCTTGTCTTTTCTGTCAAACTGGGAAATTTTGCTTACAAAACCAAATCTGTTCAGTAATATGGAGTTTTTAGAGAATGAAAGAAAAAAAAAATTTACTTAGCTCATTAGAGATTCTGTTGTAAATTTTGTTTTATACTTAATATATTTAAGATAATTTATGTAGTTAATTTGATAAGAAAACTAACATCTTGATTAAATTGTGTACATCATTGTATTGTAAGCTCAGCATCAATCAGCTTCCATATAATAATTATTATATATCTTTTAAAAACATTTTCCAGGCTTTTCAAGCATCAATTTTTTAAAATGCTATCTTTTTTTTGTTTTTTTGGGGGGGCATCACTGCCTTCCGCTGGTGGTGGCTTCTGAGAGCCGCCGCTGGATTTGAACTGCCAAGCCCGTGGGCCGCAATCCCGCACTCAACCACTTAGGCCACTGGGGCTCAGCCCTAAAATGCTATCTTTATATGAAAATAATAATCTATAACTTCTCAAGGGTTTATGAGGGAGGGTGGATGGGGGAGATAGTAAAATGAGCTGATATTGCAAGCTCAAGTAGAAAGAAAATTATGATGGCAGCATACATGCTAATGTGCTTGACACAATGGATGAATATATGGATGGTGATAAGACATGTAAGGATCCCCAATAAAAATATTTGATAAAAATAGTTGCCATCTTTATTTGGGCTATATGGGGCCATAGAGTCTTCCTTGAATGGTTTTTTAATTTTTTTTGATAAACCTTTTGGGAAATTACGCTATGGAACTAAATAACTATGCTGTTATTTCCTATGTGTAGATGAGATAATAGAGATTATTTACAGCTACTCATCATTTGCTGTTTGAAAGTCAAGCCTTCTTAATGCTTAAGATCTTCAAGCAAATATCTTCTAATCACTCTATAAGTTTGCTACTTTAAGATGAGAGAAGGGCTGAGCCCCGGTGGCGTAGTGGTTGTGCGCAGGACTGCGGCCCACTGGGACGGAGGTTCAATTCCAGCAGTGGGGCTGGGCCTCCTACTCCCACCACCGGAGAGCAGTGATGCCCCAAAAACCAAAAAAAAAAAAAGAATTTTTAAGAGTTAATTGAGGCAATAGAAAAAATATTAGATGTGCTTTTAATGTGCAGGCTAAGAATTGACTAGGCCTACAGCTAGTGCTTTCTGCTGTTTGGCTCCATTTTCCTTATTGGAGACATTTTTTGTTTTTGGTTCTTAATAAACCTATCTTTCACCTCATGTTGCCACTTTAGTCAGTCTTTGCTTAGAGTTGTTAGTCATTTCTCCAAATCCAGACTCCCCTTTTCACCCATGTAGCCTGACACTTTCTGTGCCCTCTCTCACCTGGTTTACTGACTACTTCTGTTAAGTTATTTTTGGTCAGCTCTTCTGGCCATATTTTAAATGTTGATGTTTGGGGGGATTTTTTTTTGTGGAGCCTCTTCTTGATTCTCTCCTTGAATAATCACATCTATTTACCTTAGCAATTATAGCCACCGATGTAATACTAAGATAACCAACTGCCATCCAGTTGATTCCTGTACAGACAGACCCTATATAGGGCTTCCAAGGCAGTGAATCTTCATGGAAGCAGGTAACTTCATCTTTCTCAGATGGAGTGCCTTGAAGGTTTGAACTGCCCACCTTATAATTAACAGTTCATTATTTACCCTACAGCACCACCAGGATCACAGTATCTAACAAGCCTGTAGATTTCTGACCATGACATTTTTTCTTAACTCCTGGTTCCTAATGTACATGTCTATCTGGGCACCTGCAAACCCTTCAAACTCTTGGCTTCTCTTGCCATCTTTCTTCCAATGCTTTTTCTCCTTCATTGGTGCCCTGAACCCTATCTGAGGTACTTATAGAACCTAGTGTTTACGAATCCCGGCTTGTGTATTCAGCTCTACTTTTCCTAGATGTGGACATTGGCTATGAACCTTAACCTCTGTCATTCTGTTTTGTGCCCGTGAAATAGGCATAAGAGTAGCTGACTTTTCATTTCTCTGCTCACTTGTTCCCCTGAGCTTCCTTTTCCTCCATCCTCTACATGCTGAGCCATTCCATGAGATTGTTGTGAAGCTTACCAACAGGGAATTCTTTCGTGGTGTTCAACTCAATGAGGATAAATGGAAGAAGAAGAATCAAAGAAACTTTGAAAATTGACTTTGACCTCTTTCACCTGGGATGAGAAAGGTCTGAGATGAGACAAGTATGCTTATTGTCGAACATTTTACTGCATGTTCTTAACCAGTGTAGTATTGGAAGAAAAAGGCACATGGATTCAGAAAATAAGACCATTATTATTTACAGGTTATATGATTAACAGTACAAGTCAAATTGGTAATATTACATGATTGTAACATAAGGTCAGTATATAAAAATCAGTTGTATTTCCATATAAATAAAAAAATTTAATAAAGATGCCAGTACCAGTCAAAATTTAACACCTACGAGAGAAGTTAAGAAAAGAAAGAAATTCTAACTAAAAAAAGTAATTTTATGTAATATTTCTACATTGAAGGCTATAAAATAGAACTGAGAAATTAAAGAAGATCTAAAAAAATGGAGAGGTACATTATGACTGGAGTAGAAAAATAGTATAGTAAAGATGTCAGTTCTGTGGCCAATCTATCATTTCATTTCAATTTCAATAAACATTTTTGGGTTTTGGAAGGGACTAGGCTGAGCTGGGATATTTGCAAGCAGATTCTAAAATTTTCATGGAAATGCAATGAGCCAAGAATAGCCAACACAGTCCTAAAGAACATGATGTCAAGACTCATTATTAGGCTGTAGTAAATAAGATCATGTAGTTTGGGCACAGAGATGGATCAATGGGGCAGAATAGAGAGCCCAGCAGAGAACCCCCCAGATGTGAGCATTTGATTTATGGCAACAGACAGGTCAGTGAAGTGAAGTGAAGGAGAACAGTGTTTTTAATAAGTGGTGCTAGTTTAAACCGTATGAAAATAATATATTTTAACTCCTTGCACCATATACAAGAATAAATTCTAAATGAATTGTGTATCCAAAAATGAATAGTAAAACAAAGTTTTTAAAATAGGACATAAAAACAATTTTATCATCTTGGGCTAGGTAAAGACTTTGTAAATAGGACACAAAAGTGCTCACTATAAAAGAATAAACTTTAAATGGATTACATAAGACTAAGTGTCGGTGTCAGAAGATAGAGTTAAGAGAGTGAAAAGATAGGCTGTAGTTTGGGGAAAGTACTTGTAGTTTGCGTATCAATCAGAACACTTGTATCTAGAATGGTAAAAACTCCTAGAAGTCATTTTTAATAAAACACACAAAGAGAAAAGTAAATACAATACTGAAATGTCTTCTTTATGAAAGAAAGTATTCCAAAGATTATGGAACTAACTGGTTTACCAGCATTCAAGTTCACTAGTCATCAGAGAAGTGCACCTTAAAGCCACAGTATGATTCCACTGCACATACACCAGAAGAGCTCAAATCATGTGGAAATATATAGTTAGAACTATTAAACACTGGTGCAACTGAAAATTATAAGCCTCTTTATAAAATGATTTGCATTGTATCTTAAAAAAGATTAACCAATCCAAATAATGGTATCCATACATTCTCACAGTATATCCATAGAAACACTATTTGCAGTAGCTAAAACCTAGAAATTACTTAAGGGCCCATCAGTGGTAGAGTGGAAAAATCGTGGTACATTCACGTAATAGAATACTAACAAGAGTGAGAAGAAATGAACTACAATTACATTCAACAAGTAAAAATTTCAAAAGCTTCTGCAAAAGAAGCTAAACACGAAGTGTACAGATTTTCCATTTATAAAAGTTCAAAGGTAGGTTGAACTTAAAATGTTTGAGCAATATAGTTATGACTTTGGGGGTGAGGTTATAAATGGAAGAGGGCACTCAAAATATCTAGTGATTTCTATTTTTCTATCCGAATGCTGAAATGTAAGTATGTTTTCTCTGATGACTCATCAGCTGTACATTTATGATTTATGCACTTTAATGGATTCATGAAAACCTGGCTTCAGCATTATTAGTGTGTAAGAATCCAATATGGATTCTTTCTGGTTAAGGTATTAGTTCCTTTGATATTTTTGTGATATGGTTGAGTAATTTTTCCAGTTTAATTCCCACTAATGAAACTGATATTGCATCATGGTTTATACTTATTGTGGCATAGCTTCCCTATATGTCTAATATATGAGACCTATTAGGCTTTTCTTGAATGATGGAAATGCTATATATTGGTGTTCTATAGCTGCAATAAAACTGTTAACCACATGTAGCTATCAAGGACCTAAAATGTAGGCAATAAAAATGAGAACCGAATTTTAAATTTGAGTTTATATAGCTACATATACCACTAACTCCCAAGTGGATAGTTAATGTTTATATTTCCTACTTAGATGCATGCTGATTCTCTAGATGTCTGTTTACTTTAGCCTCTTTAATTCAGGTCCATTTGAATGTTAGTATTTGCAGTGATGTGGAAATTTGGGGGATTCCGCATAGACTTCCTTCTTGATAAAGGGGGCATCAATAAAATAGTCTGCTTTTGGATGCACAGGGAAGGATATTTATCATGATATATCTTGCTAAAAGGGTATTGAAAAATCTGTTCAAACAGGACTATTTTGAATATAAGTCTATCCTGTAATAAATTATACTCTACTCTCCATATGTATTATGTCCTGGTACATTAATGAGTTAAAGGAAAATCTTATGTGAGATAAGCAATCAACCACACAAGCAGCAGTTCAAACCCACCAGCTGCTTTTCAAGAGGAAGACGAGGCTGTTAAAGACATGTGGTCTCAGAAACTCTACATCGAGTTGCTATGAGTTGAAAGTGACTCCATGGCAGTGGGTTTGTTGTGTTGGTTTATTATTAATATGGATATATTGAAAGGAGCCCTTCAGTTAGAGTGCTAAAGTGCTCACTGCTATCTTGAAGATGTGGTGTCAGACTCACCCATCACCATAGAAGAAAGAAAAGATTTACAGCCTTGAAAACCCTCTGAGCAGTTCTGCTTTGACCACCAGGATGCTGTAAGTTGGAATTGATGCAATAGCAATGGGTTTAGTATGTGCTGAATAACTGACTCTCTGTCCATGTGTTGTTGTTGGTCTTGCAGAGCCAGGACCATCCTGCCTGGGGAGCATGCTCATGCCTGCTCAGGAGACTGCTTGGGAGGAACTCATCCGCACAGGACAGATGACGCCTTTTGGTACCCATATCCCTCAGAAGTTGGAAAAGAAACCTAGAAAACTAATGCTCAATGAAGTGTCAGGCTTTGAAAAGTATTTGGCAGATCAAGCAAAACTGTCTTTTGAAAGAAAAAAGATATGTAATAAAAGAGCAAGAAGAAAAACTCAAGTCTCAGCTACTTCTGAGTTGAATCTAACACTAAATGAAAGCCAACAAAACAAGAAAAGAAAAATTCTCTCAAAGACAGATAAGCGTTTGAAAAAGCATATCAAGAAGCTTCAGAAGAGGGCTCTTCAGTTCCAAGGGAAAGTAGGATTGATAAAGGGGAAAAAAACACTAGAAACAGATAAAAAGGGGGAAGAAGGAGCCTCCCAGAGTGATGAGTCTGATTACGTACCCAAGGAAGAGGAGAAGGAAGAAGTGGCTGAGTCTGACTTGTCTGAAAGTGATGATTATGAATTGAAACCTCTGTCCAAGGGTCGGAAACGGCAGGAAAAAGTCACAGTGCGGGAGACTGACGAACAATTTTCCCCCAGTTCTGAGGAAGTTGAAGCAGCAGGAGGAAGCGGGGGCAGTCGGAAAACAGTGAGATGTCAAGATGACGGAGATGAAGATTATTTTAAGCAGCGTTTAAGGTCAGTCTGCAAAGATTGCAAACAAATTGAAAAGATGAAAGTACTTGTTTTGTCTCAGGCAGCAGACTTAAGAATAAATGATAACTCCAGTTTATTAGCCCCCTGTTATTCAGGATTTTCTGTAAGCCTTAGCCATCTGGAACCAGCAGAGACCCTGAGTCCTCTGACCCAAACCCAATGTTTGTACTTCTAAGTCTTCATTCACATTTGGGGTGGGGTCGAGGTGGCAAAGCTTAGGGAAAGAAAAGCTTAGAAGAAAGGCTGGAGCAGAGGCCTGAATGAAGCCTGGGCTGGCTGACTTTTGAAAGTGGTCATCCTGAACAATGGGCAGGGAAATGAAGCAGTTGGATTTCTTTCAAAATATGTTGTTTTTGAGAACATTCTTTCAAAGAGCTAAAGTTTATTTCAGCTTTAGTATATTGAAAGAAAAGCTTGCTTTCTTAAGTTCTTCTTTGCTTTGATAAAGTAGTGATCTACAGAATCATAAATCACTGCCATGCCAAAACTGTACTTAAGGAATATAGTATGCACTTCCTTTTCATGATACTTATGGGTAAAATGTCAACTTCCTTTTCACTATACTTCTCTACATTGTATGCTTCCTTTTAACCCTTGATTTTATACCAGAGATTGACCTGGCTTTTATGTCATTGACTTTGTCAGCATATAATGAAGGTAATATATAAAAAAAGTTAAATGTATATCAGAAATCAGTGTTTTGTATTACTGTGTTTTTTTGTGAGCTATAAAAGTGTGTCTTACCAGTTTCTCAACTGGTTCTGTTGAATGGCACATCAGCACATGCATTCATTTACTAAGCAATTTAGAGTGAAAAAAAGAATCTATTTAACTTTAGTACCAGAATATTCTTTTATGTTTGTTCCCAGGGATGTGTTTTTCATAATCCTAAACATTTTTTCCTTATTTCTCAATTTGGAAAATTGAGAGGGGAGACCACTATTGATTTTTATCATAGTGTTCTACTTGCTTCAGTACATGAAGATTAACCTCATCTTATCCGCCAGTTCTTTAGCACTGCTGGTGTCCTCTGCTCATTTTGTCACATACCTTCTATAACATTTTAAAAGTAGATGCAGCATGCCGTTATTGTTAGGCACCATTGAGTTAGTCAGACCCATAGCGATGCTAGGCAAAACAGAAGGAAACCCTGCCCAGCCCAGCACCACCCTCACAACTTGACAAGCTTGACTCCATTCTTGGAGTCACTGTATCAGTCCTTCTAGTTGAGGGCCTTCTCCCTTCTGTATTTTACCAAGTATGATGGCTATCTCCAGGGACAACAGGTGCAAAGTATGTAAAATGAACTCTCACCATCCTTGTCTCTATAGAGCATTCTGGCCATTCTTCTCCTAGATAGATTGGTTTGTCTTCGTAGCAGTTCATGACACTTTCAGTATTCTTTTCCACCACAACAAATCAAATGCATTAATTCTTCAATCATCTTTAGTCAGTGTCCAACTTTCATATACATATGAGCCAATTGGAAATACTGTGGGTTGTGTTAGGCGCACCTTGGTCCTCAAAGTGACATCCTTGCTTGACCTCCAAAGAGATCTTGTGTAGCAGATTCACCCAGCAGGTTCACATTATCTTTTCATCTCTTGACTTCCACGAGCATCGATTGTGGATCCAAGCAAGACAAACTCCTTGGCAGCGCCAGCCTTTTTTCCATTTATCATGTACTTGTAGGTCAGTTGTGAGCCTTTGATCTTCTTACCATTGAGTCATACTCTATACTGGTGACTGCAATCCTTGATCGTCATCAGAAAGTCTTTCAAGTGCAGCATAGTTCTTTTAAAACAAATTCTCAGACCTAATGAACTGGGATCGACGCTCAGGTCTTTAGAGGTGTTCCATTCACATTCTAGTGCTACCTTATATAGAAAAATAAAGTTGAAGATTCGTCACTTAAGTTTGTCATTTCTCATCACTTTGGAGTTATTTTGCACATTAATATTGATAAAATTGAGTATGGCACAAAAACTCATGTGTCTTTCTTAATTACTTTAGAAAATTAATAGAAGTGTTCATCTCAAATTATTGATTTTAGATAGAACAATATATTCTTTAATTTAAATGGCTCAATATTAAATATAGTTTAAATATATCAGTATTTTGATCTAGAGCAATTTATTTTGATGGCATTTTAAATAAGGGTTTAGTTTAAATTCATGACAACAATTTTTCCTAATAATGTTAAGATTGTAAAACGGGTTTTATTCCCTATTATAAACCTTTTTTTTCGGGGGGCACCTAACATTACAGTAACTTCAAATAAATTTCAGAAACATCAATAATTCTAATTGCCACCAAAATACTATAACTCTTAAAATTTTATAGCTTAGTTATGAAGTCTTCTAAATTGCAGTTATCCACATTGAATACGTGTATTAAATTTCCTTTGACTCTTTGAAAATGGGCTCACTAAAAGAAAAAGGAAAAAGATGAGGACTAAGAAGCATATTCAGAACATTTTAGAACTGTCCACCACTTTTCTTTATACTTTGTTACTTGTTATTTTTCTTTATACAGAGAGTTCACAGTTATAAACATCCTTCTTAAATATAACCCTTGACAAACCAACCCCAGTAAGGCTACTATGTTGAAAACCTAAGGTACATAGTCTGTCTTAGCAAACACAGATGCAACTTTTTGACACATATCAAAGTGTAGCTTGCTATTACTGTTATTATTACTGTAGTATTTTGTTTAAAATC
>PVJH01007284.1:51987-94332 GCA_004026705.1 Nesogale talazaci
CCCCCCCCCCCCCCCCCCCCCACCTTCAGCTATCAGGATCCTAATTCTAACTTAGAAACTGTATAGACCAGACAATGTATCCTGGTACAGATAGAAAGCAGAAACACAGGGAATCCAGACAGATGATCTTTTCAGGACCAGTGGTGAGAGTGGTGATACCGGAGGGAAGGCGAGATAGATAGGAGGAACCGATTACAAGGATCTACATAAACCCCCCTCCCTGGGAAATGGACAACTGAAAAGTGGGTGAAGGGAGATGTCAGACAGTGTAAGACATGACAAAATGATACATGAGAAAGAGGGGGACAGGGAAGGAGAGGAAAAAATGAAGGGCTGGTATCAATGGCTCAAGTAGAAAGCAAATGTTTTGAGAATGAAGAGGGCAGCAAATGTCCAAATGTGCTTGACATACAATGGCTGGATGAATGGATTGTGGTAAGAGTTTATACGAGCCCCCAAGAAAAATGATTTTTTTAAAATGAAGTTTTCTTGGTGGTTAGACTATGGAAGTATATATATCCAGACTAGGCACAGTATACTCTTGGAAGTGAGAACAAATGACTGAGACAGCTCACACTCATATTTTTTTAGTGTTAGATCCATATATCTTTAACTGTAGGTTATTAGAGCTTTGTTTTAGCTGACTTTCAGTGGCAATTTTATACTGAATCTTCCCTACATTTGTACTTTGTCTGGAACTGGGTAATAATAGCAGTGACTCTGCTGTCTCAAATTAGCCTAAGAACCTAGATATTTAACCCTTTATCATTTTTAAAACTTTTTATGGCTTTTTAAAAAGTTTTGCAAGATCAGCTACTTGTGCCTTAGAAATACATCTATCTATCTATATATATGTATATATATTTAACAACAAAAATGGCAGCCATGCATGTGGACCTAATCTATTGTGATACACAGGAATCAGGGTGACTGCATCTGTTGAAACAGAGAATGGAGGAGCTTAGTATCATCAATTATACCAAGACCAGAGGCTGATTGAGGAATAGACCATTAGTTAGTCATATGTAAATTCATGATATCCAAAATACATCATGGTATATTTCTGTTTGGATTTAGAGACTGTCTTAAGAATAGAGTTGACATATTGAACACTAATGACTGAAAATCTGATGAGGTGTGTGATGAAATCAAGCTCATTATACATAAAGGAAACAAAAGAACATTAAAAAGACAGCATAGAGGCTGAGCCCCGGTGGTGTAAGTGGTTGAGTGTGGGACTGAGGCCTGCGGGCTTGGCGGTTCAAATCCAGCGACGGCTCTCAGGAGCAGCGCTGGGTAGCTCCCACGACCACCAGAGGGCAGTGATGCACCCCCCCCCCAAAAAAAAAGACAGTATAGAAAGAAAAGATCAAAGTGGATGTCAGAAGGGACTCTGAAACTTGTTCTTGGAGGTAGAGAAGTTAACGCAACTGTAACAAATTATAAACTAAAAACTAAACAGAAAATTCAAAGTGTTATTACATGAAATATATACAAAGTCTTGAAGTGATAGCCAAAGGGAAAGAAGATCAGCATAGCTCAAAAGCAATTAAACCTAACTTTTTTTGTAATTTCTGCTATATATAGATTATATATGTATATATATATCTTCATTTTATTAGGGGCGCTTACAACTCTTGCTACATACAATACATCAATTGTATCCAGCATATTCATACATACATTCCATCGTACTTTTCTAGACATTTACTTTCCATTGTGCTTTTCAGATCAGCTCCTCCCCCCCTCGTGGCTCCATGTTAGATTGTTAATCATCTTCAAATCTAATTCCAACCACTGTCTCTCTTTCCCTCTGGTTTCTGTTGTTCTTCCTCCTGACTGGGGGGGTGTGGTTATGTGCCATTCATTGTGATTGGTGACCCCCTCCCTTCCCACCTCTCCCCTACGTATCTACACAACCACCAGCAGTGGAGGAGAGTTTCTATTTCACCACATCCCTTCCAACATTGGTTGCTCTGATTTTCTGATTTGGGCTAGCCTCAGCAGTGTTAGGTGGTATCTCAGGGTTGTTTTAATTTGTATTTCTCTTACGGCTAATGAACGGGAACACTTTTGTTGGCCATGCGAGTCTCCTCCCGAGTGAAAGTTCTTTTAAGTTTTTTGCCCACTTCCTTAGGGGTTTACAGTAACTGTTTTCCTCTTTTTGCAGGCAATGAGGGTATTGAAGATTTTAGGAATGAGCCCTTTGATGTGTCATTACTTCGAAGTCTTCTCTCAGTCTGTGAATTGCCTTGTTACCCTCTTTCGAGGCTCACAGGTGTTTTATTTTTATTGAATCCCATTTGTCGATTTCCAGTTCACCTGTGTGTGTACCCTTCCCTATTGCAGTGAGCCTTGATTCCTGGGGCCAATGATCTTAGCTTTGTCCCGATTCCTGAGGCTGGATTGCAGCCGAGTTGGGAGAGGAGAACTGCGGGAAAGGAAAACTTCTCTCCTAGTGGAGAACCATGAAAGGGCAGCTGCTACAGGGGATCCCACTACAGCTCCATGTGTATCTGTGGGGCAGCCAACCACCTCCTGGCGTGGAGACCCAGCCTGGGGGTGGGGAGGCTCAATCCCTGCTTTGTGGAGCAAGCTCAGCCTGATGAGCCCTGGTGCCACAAGGATCATATCCCAGATCTCAGGGTCTCCAGCTCAGGACAGATGCGTGGGGTGGGGTTTTGTCCTAGGGCGTTTTCTCCCTCACCAGAATCCTCCCACTAGGATACCTGGACACTAGACCCGCCTTTCACAAAAGAGCCCACAGCATGTGTTACTCACCTGGCGCCATCTGCGACACCTTTCAATACTGAAAGACTCTATGGGCATGTTTCTGAACAATGAAGAAAAGCATCCAAAAGAGGATGGAAGGAATAAATAGACTGCAGACGTCCTCATACTATGGCCTGAGGGCCACTTGCGGCCTGCCAAGGACATCTATCCAGCCGCCAGGTGTTTGTGCCACTGCTGCCTGTCCTGCTTAGCCGCTGATTCATCCCAAGCCCGGGTTGAATGTATTCATTTTTGTTGTTGTTGTTTTTAAACTCTAGTGCAGCCCTCCAACGGTCTGAGGGCCAGTGAACTGGCCCCGTTTAAAAAGTTTGAGGATCCCTGACATAGAGTAACCAAGAAGAATAGGTGGCCCTTGAACCATTTTAAGAGTTCAAGAAAGAAAAAGTTGCATTGAAAGCACTGGTGTAAAACAAGCCTCATAGAACTGACAGAATACCAATAAAAATGCCCCAACAAATTGATGTGGTGCTGGAGGCACTTGTGTATGCAGAAAAAGTTGGAAGATCGCTACCTTCCAACTGACGGGGGAGAGCTCCATATCTGTGCTCATTCCAAAGAAAGATGACTCAGGAGAAGTAGGAAATTCTTAAACGACTGGATGACACCTAGCAATATATTCCCATTCAAAAAGCCTCTTAGGCATTTAGAAAGTATTGTTGGTGAAGATATTGTGTGAGGATTACCATGCTTTTTTGTCTCCTCTAGCCCACAGTCAGTTGAAATTGCTGCTGAAGCTAATTCCCACTCCCACACTGGAGAGTTCAGAAAAGTCGCTTCAGTAGGTGGTGCCCGATGTCACATTTTCTGGGACATTGGATTAGTGAGGTCACAGCAAAGTATCAATTTGATTTGTATATGAAAATAGGACAATATTAAGGTTTTAAAACTACCTGCTCTTGTTTGTTTATATTCTAATTTTTTGAACACACTTTTGGTCTCAGTTCTTCAAACTTAAATCCTCACAACCATTTAGGTAAGTACTGTTTTGTGAGGTAATATCTCAATTATATGAGGTTCAGAGAAGCTAATGACCTTGTCTACTTTACTGTTCTTAGATGGATTTGAAGCCAAAATTCTTCCATTTGTTAAATTTGGTTGGAGAGCCATTATCTAGACATGACCACCAGGTGGTGCCAAAAGTCAGCATATCGCCATCGCCATCTCCCCGTCCATGGACAGGAAACCGACCCAAATTCCTAACCCAGAGATTGGGAGTTGTCTGAGAGTTACAGTCTCAGAAAGCCACAGGGACAGGTCTGCCCTGTTGTGTCAGGTGGCCATGAGTTGGCATTCGCTTGGTCAGTGTGAGGTTTGCTGTTAGTAGGGAGTCTAGAAGACCTGACAAGTATGGTGAGAATGGAGATAAAATTTGCCTCCTCGCGTGTCATTTGGGCCTATTGTACCCTAAACGTCTACATTGTACATTAACTTTGGCCAAAAAGGACTGAGGGAAATCTCCATGTAATATAAATATTACAAAATATTTTCGAATAGTTGCATGTTAATCCTTTGGGCAAATCATAGTCTTCTGTACACTGTGCTCTGGAGCACTGTGGCTTCTGTGGCAAGCGTGAGCTGGATCCTGTTGTTGAGGGTTTGGTGTTGCCTATGTGGAATTCTGGGAAGAGAAGGCTGTCACCATTTTCACGCGCTGTGAGAAGTCCCATCAAATGGGGGAAATGTTAAAAGTCTAGTAGATTTGGGACTAATTTGACTCAATTTCATAATTTCTCTGAAGCCGCTTTCTCTTGTCTTTGTCTAGAGCTGACCCTATTTGCACTGTGTCTCTGTGCCTGACCCTGTTTGAACTGGTGGTGTTCCATCTTAGTTAGTTGGTGATGACTCAGGACATTGAGATGATAATTTGACAAAGGTTTATCATTTGACAAATGCCAAATTACATTGTAGAGCTTGATTTGCTTTTTTCTTTTAGATTCAAACACCTCTTTCTCTGAATATCTGAACTTAAAAGTTTAAGCCTATGTTTGTTCCAGAAATTTTAATACAATGATTTGAAGCCCCCATTCTACTTTTAGCTCCACACACACCTTCTTTTCTCAGCCCCATTGCATAATTGTCAGCATCAGTCTTCATTTACTCCAGGAATCCTGGGGCTGAACTGAGGGTGCTTCATGTGTTAGCATGTGCCAATTAAGCTCACCCAGATAGACCATAAAAAGACAGATAAAAAAGGAAAAACACTGAGTATCTCAATTTAACAAATGAGACTAATCTGTAAGGGATCCCTAGCTGTCTAGAAGTGAAAAACCTATTGTACTACAGAATTGCAAACTATATTAAATACCCAGCTTGGTGCTTGAATATATTTTTAAAAATCAAATTGTACTCACTATGCTTCTGATAGAGAATTTCTTTTGTGGATGTAGCAATATATGGAGAACAATTTTGATATTTAAATTTCATCCAACATTAAGAGTGATTTAATTGTAGGATACACAGTTTTTTATTTCCTAGTCATTGCAGAGATTAAAACAGCAATTGAATCATTTTTAAAATGTTAAGCAGTTCAATATGCAGTTGACGTTTTGGAGAGGGCATGTTCAGTTTATTTATTTTTATATGACCTTAACACAAAATACCAAAGTCACTGCTATTGAGTATTTTATTGCTCCTGTTAATATGTATAGTTCACCTTTTTGTGAGATGTTATAAGCAATTGCATGCATTGATTTGTCTGATGTTAATTGTATCTTAAGTGATTGTTCAGCCCAGATTATATGTAGTAAAAAAAAAAGCAACCGAAAGACTTCTACAACAATTTTATTATTCCTTCAAAAAGTTTACAAGTGTCCCATGAAAAGTGGCTTTTAAAAATATCATTTTTGGGGGGCTCTTACAACTCTCATCATAATCCATGCATCCATCCACTGTGTCAAACATATTTGTACATTTGTTGCCATCGTCATTCAGAAAACATTTTTCTACTTGAGTTCTTGGTATCGACTTCTCATTTTCCCCTCTCTCCCTTAAGAACTCTTGATAATTTATAAGTTATTATTTTTTCATGTCTTACACTGACCGATGTCTTCCTTTACCATCTTTTCTGTTGTCAGTCCTTCTGGGTTATAGGTAGATCATTGTGATGGGTTCCCCTTTTCTATTCCCACCTTCCCCTTACTCTCCCGGTATGGCTACTCAGTATTGGTCCTGAGGGGTTTATTTGTCCTGGATTTCCAGTGTTTTTCCAGCTCTTAGCTGTACCCGTGTACATGCTCTGGTCTAGCCAGATTTGTAAGGTAGAATTGGAATCATGGTAGATGAAGGGAGTGGGGGAAGTGTTAAATAACTAGAGGAAAGCTGCGCCCTGACTGCCTCATGAAAACTGAATTCTGACTGACCCAGGCAGTATTGAGATTACAAAGGAAGCAATCTTTTCTCCTTTAATCTTTTGCACTGACATTTTAAAAACAATTTGAAAAGAAGTCTTAGAATTTAGTTTGCTCTTTGACAATTATTCTTACTCTGAGGCATTTAAAAGACATGATTG
The DNA here is from genome assembly GCA_004026705.1 of Nesogale talazaci. Classification (NCBI taxonomy): domain Eukaryota; kingdom Metazoa; phylum Chordata; class Mammalia; order Afrosoricida; family Tenrecidae; genus Nesogale; species Nesogale talazaci. The sequence continues at coordinate 58,289 of PVJH01007284.1, forward strand.
ACAATTTGGCATGAGAAAAAAGGACAGTTGTAAGGAGCTTGAAAATTATCTTCTCTCTTTTAATGTTTTTTGTTTGCTTAATCATTTTAAGCATACAATTTCTTTATAATATCAGTGGCATTAATTATGCTCAGCATTTTGTTCATGCCATTGCTACTATCTCTTTTAAGTTTTTGATAGACCTGAAAGAAACTCAGTATCTGAGGTGCAATAATAGGTTGCTGCTCCCCGCCTGAACAGTTTTATTGGCATATCTTTTATATACAATGCAACCGTTCAGTTACATCAGGAAGAGGTGTACAGTCATCGCCACAGTCAGTTTTAGAACATTTCCTTCATCACTATTGGCTCCCCATTTGCCCCCCAATCTGATCCAGTTATTGCCTCTACAGGATTACTTCTCCTGAATTTCATTTACAGAAAAGCATTTATAAAAAACACTACAATAATAAAGTAAAGCAAAATCTAGTAAGTTGGTTTTATGTGGCCTTTCTTATTATGATTTTGTTAACTCTCACCAGATGTCTGGTTTCAAATATGCAAATTAGGTGCACATGGCCCACTAAGGGCATTAGATGTCTCACTGACTGATAATATGAAGAAGGTGTATGGAATCATCATGAGGGAGTTGCTTAGCTTTGCCATCCCACTAGGCACAAAAAGAATCATCATTGTTGTGGGAAGGGTTACCTCACGATCACCACAAATGCGAGAGAGCAGTGGAGCACAGCTTTTGTATTGGGATCATGTGCTTGGAAGCTCTTGTACCTAGGAGATACAGAAAGAGTAGTAGCAGCAGGGATGGCAAGATGCAGTGATAGAGAATCAACAACAGCAAAACCAGGAGACGGGAGATGGTGCAGTAGACTTCTTGGCCCAGAGAGCAAGGGATAAGGTTACTGCAAGTGTGCTGACCCACCAAACCAGCTACCCAGTTCTGACTGCATGGCCCTTTAGGATCATGGTAGAAGTGCCCCCTTAAGGTTTTTGAGGCTGTAAATCTTTATGGGAACAGAAAGCCTCATCTTTTCCCACCAACATTGGCACTGATGGAGTCAAACTATTGACACCTGACCCACTACACTAGCAGAGCTCTTGTGTTGACCCACTGAAGGAAGGAACTCACTTTTATAGGTAAGAGGGCGGTACCTCCAAGCACTTGTCAAGTGAGCAGGAGCTAAGTGCCTTCAGGTAGGCGGCTTCTTCGTGGACTGCTTGTGAATATGCCTCACAAGAAGGAGCCGTGACTTAAGAACAATATCGCATGTATACGGAATTGCCACCTCGTTCTCTAATAACTGTGACTAAAGTCTGTGGGTTCTCTGTGGTTAGTGCAGCTATGGAACACAGAAGATTAGTAGAGAGAGCCATGGAGTGCCTTGGTGTCAGAGTGGTAAAATTGGATGGAGGAGGTATATCTGAGGTCTCCCGCATAGCAGTGAGCCTTGGGCTGAGCTGTTGATTGATGGTAGTCCCTCCCCACCCTCAGCACATTAGAGGAGGCCGGCTACTCCTGCCACCATACCTTTTTTTTTGGGGGGGGGGGCATCACTGCCCTCAGGTGGTGGGAGTAGGAGGCCCAGTCTCTGCTCCGTGGAGCTGGAATCGAACCTCCATCCCAGTGGGCTGCAGTCCCACGCACAACCACTATGCCACCGGGGCTCAGTCCCATACCATTTTTATAGTACTCTTTAACAGGAGTGCCTCATCGCTGCCTGGTAACCAGCCCCTGTTGTGCAGTGCCACCAAGTTGCTTTCAACTCATAGAAACCCGTTGTACACTAGAACAAAGTACTGCTCCATCCAGCCATTCTCACAATTGTTTCTGTGCTAGAGCCATATTTTACAGCCACTGTTTCAGTTCATTTTCCAGAGGAGCTTGCAATTTTTCGCCAATTTTACACCAAGCATGATGTTCATAGTAACCAGCCCCTGGTAGCTGCCAAAACCCTTTTGTGTTTGTGCATTTGCCTACTTTATGTATTTGATAGTGTTGAAATCATATAGTATCTGTCCATTTGTATCAAACATTTCATTTAGTGTGATGTTTCTGAGGTTCTTCCAGGATACAGCATGTATCAGAATTTCCTTTCTCTTATGACTGAATAATATTTCATCAGTATGTACATAAAATTTTAAACCAAAAACTCACTGCCATTGAGTCAGTTTTGACTCATGATGACTCTGCAGGCTAGGGTAAAACTGCCCTTAGAGTTTTCAAGACTAACTCTTCATGAGAGTAGAAAATTCATCTTTGTCCTATGAAGCCAGCTAGTATGCTTGTACTGCTGACCTTGCAGTTTGGAACCCAATATGTAACCACTGTGCCGACATGTTTGGTATATCTTATTAGACATTGAATTGTTTTTACCTTTTGGCCATTATGAGTAGTAGTGCAGTGAATACTGGTATACAAATATCTTTCAGGTCATTTGGGGTATACATCTAGGAGTTGAGTTGGAAGGACAAATAATAATTATTTGTTTGACTTCCTGAACTGCCAAAACGTTTTCTATAGTAGCTGTACCATGTTATATTCCATCCAGTAATGGATAAGCTTTCAAGTTTTTCTACTCCTTTCCAGTACTTGTTCTTTTTTAGGGCTGGGGGTGGGAGATCACTGCCTCTGGTGGTTGTCGGCACTACCCAGCGTTGCTCCTGAGAGCCACCACTGGGTTTGAACCGCCAAGCCTGTGGGTTGTAGTCCTGCACTCAACCACTTACGCCACTGGGGCTCAGCCCTTTTTTTTCTTTTTCAGTACTTGTTCTTATATATCTTTCAGATAATGAACTTGGCTCAACTCACTGACATTCAGTCAATTCTGATTCATGGCCGCTCTCCTAAATGCATGCACCAAAGACTTGCATTACCCTTGTAAATATGGAAAGTAAAAGGCAGAGTAACAATTAGTGTTGTTATGCGTAGCAAAGCATTTCCTGTTATAGACGTAGTATAGTTGATAATGTTTTTATACATTTCTTACTAATATAGCTAAGGTCCACATAGTGATAAAATATCTATATGAATAAAAAACAGTATTAATAGTTTTGAAGAGGTGACACAGGGACTGTAGGCACTAGATATTACCTTAGTGGATACAAAAACATCATCGTTTATTTCTTGGTTTTAAGTGTAGATATGTCAGTATTGCTTTATAGTTCTTCAAAGTTCCCTTTATTCTGAGGTAGCCATTCTAAATACTTTCGTTGTTCTTTGTATGGCTTGATTTCTAGACCTCTTCCTATTCTGGATCCATACTGACTAATATCAGGATAGGGTGGCATGGTTGCCTTCCTCTATTTGGGAGCTGAACCTATATTTGCTTGAGGTTGCAGTATGTGTCTTGATCTTTTTAATTTGTTCAGAGTTGACCTATGGTTAACAAAAAAGCTAATTTTATTTTTATATGGTATGCTACCAAGAAGTATAAAACAGCTGCTTGTGTTTAGCTATTATACAATAGTTTTAAAGGTACAGTGTAAATGTCATTTCATTTGGTTCTCATGAGAGTCTCTGATTGGGCTCATGTTGAGGTTAAGGTACAAGTGCAGTGATGTCAACGGCCCTTTCTAAAGTTTGATACACATACTTAGATTTTACTCTAATGTAACTTTCTGCCTGTCTGATTTTTCTTCTCAGTGGATCTTTTAAATTATTATCTTATTTTGGGGGGTGGGCATCACTGCCCTCTGGTGATTGTGGGAGTTACCCAGCCTTGCTCCCTGAGAGCTGCTGCTGGATTTGAACCACCAAGCCAATGGGCAGCAGTCCCGCACTCAACCACTACGTCACCGGGGCTCAGCCCTAATTATTATTTTTTAATTGAAATTTTTGCAGATTGAATGAAGTCTTCCAGTGCAATTAGTTTTCCACTTAACAGTTCATACGTATTTTGGTTTCATTTCATTGATTGCAATCTTCACAATCTAACCTCACTTATCACACTTCCTCCCTGTGTTTCATATTCCCTTTCTTTCTGTCCTAACTTTAGAACTTTGCCCTTGGGTAAGTGATCTTTAATGGTTGGTTATTTTAAGGCATATATTATTATTTCCTTTTAAGCCTGATTTGTTTTTTGACTAAAAATTGAATTATGGGAGTTAGTTCATTTTGAGGCCTGAATGGTAGCTGAAGGTCCAAGTTCTCAGGGTTCTATCAATTGCTGCCCAACCCAGGTAAGCCTGATCTTTTTTATGATTTTGAGTTTGAGTCCATAGTTTCCTTCCTTAGTGGATATTTTAATTCTGTGTGTAGTACTGGGTTCTCTTATACTTAGCCACCATCAGTCTGGCAATGACTGTACAAGTTGCAGCCTGTTATTGTGTAATTCTTAGCTAATTTCACATGGTTGCAATTATGATTAGATTACAAATGTCGATTAGAAAATGTGACAGTGGTAACGTTTGGGGGAAATTCATTTCTAGCCATGTGTATATAGTTTAGGAGTATTTAAAGTTCAATTTTCTTCTATTATAAGAAAATTTTTTTTCATAAGAGGTTGAATTTTTTTTGTCCAATTATCCTAATTAGTTCTCTGGAGACACTTGTAAGACTCTATTCTGAATCTTGGTGTAGATTCAATCTGTAGTTGTCATTTGCTGTTGGTCATTCATTGAAGTGGACTTAACCATGTTTATTCATTGGCACAACTATGGACCTAGGTGTAGTATGTGTCATTTGAGTAGAGAAATAGGAAAATATTAAAAATGAGATGGATAGGAGATTTCCAGAACTCTGTTCTGGATGATCCACTGTGACAGACAGGCCATGCTTTCTTGTCTGTAATACCTTTCATATTACCAAATCAAATTATGAACTTATTTTATTCACTGTTTATTTTATGTCTGCTATGAAGGCACAAAGTTTAAGCCTTAGGTTGCAGTATTGAAAGATTCTATGGGGAAAATGTTGGATGATGCAGAAAGCATCAAAAGAAGGTGGAAAGAAAACCCTGAGTCATTATGCCAAAAAAGCTAGTCAAAATCCCACCATTTCAAAAGGTTGCATATGAACAAGAAACAACGGTGCTAAAGGGAGAAGTTCAAACTGTACTGAAAGCCTTGAAATGCACTGAAAGCATTAACCAAAGACAAGGCTCCAGAATTTGATGGAATACCAAGCGAAATTTTCAACAAGTTGATGAAGCACTAGAAGCACTCACTTGTCTATGCCAGGAAATATGGAAGATCGCTACTTGACTAACTAACTGGAAGAAATCCATATTTGTGCTCATTCCAAAGAAAGATAACCCCAAAGAATGCTTAATTTATACAACAGTATCATTGATAGCACATGCAAGTAAAAGTTTGCTGAACATCATCCAATAATGGTTGCAATAACAGGAAGTTGCCAGAGGTTTAGTCCAGTTTCAGAAGGTGAAATGAGGGGCTGAGCCCCAGTGGCGTAGTGGTTGTGCGCGGGACTGCGGCCCACTGGGACGGAGGTTCAATTCCAGCAGTGGGGCTGGGTCTCCTACTCCCACCACCGAGAGCAGTGATGCCCCCCCCAAAACAACAACAACAACAACAGAAGGCGAAATGAACAAGCAATGTCATTGCTGACGTCAGATGGATCTTGGCTGAAAGCACAGAATACTAGAAAAATGTGTACTTATATTTCATTGACTATGCAGAGGCATTCAATTGTGTGGATAATAACAAACTAGATAGCCTTAAGAATAATGGGAATTCCAGAGCCCTTCATTGTACTCATATAGAACTTGTACATGGTTCAAGAGGCAGTTGTGCGAGTGGAACAAGGGAATAAATATTGCATGGTTGTAAATCAGATAAGATGTGCAACAGAAGTGTAGCCTTTCACCATTATTCAGTCTGTTTACGAAGCAAATCAACAGAGAAACTGGATTATATGAAGAAGAATATAGCATCAAGATTGCAGGAAAGCTTATTAATGCCCTTCAGTGTGCAGATGACACAACCTTACTTGCTGAAGGTGAGGATGAAGATCAAGTATTGCAGCCTTCAGTATGAATTACAGCTCAATGTAAGATGGCCACAATCCTCACAATGGGAACTAAAGAGAGCGTCATAATTGGGGAAGAGGTTAGAGTTGTCAAGGAGTTTGCCTTTCTTGGATCTGCAATTAGTATTCATGGAAGCAGCAATCAGGAGATCAAAAGACAAGTTGCATTTGGTAAATCTGCTGCACAAAACCTCTTTAGAGTACTGAAAAGCAGGGATGTTACTTTGAGGACTAAGGTGCACCTTATATGCATGTGCAAGGTGGATTTTGAATAACGAATGAAGAAGAATTGATTTGACTTGGGCTGGAAAAGAATATTGAAAGTACCATAGACTGCTAAAAGGTTAAACTGATTGGTCTTGAAGTACAGCAAACTGGCTCCTTAAAAGTAAGGATAGTGAGACTTCTGTCTTTTCTTTGGGGACATGTCTTTAGGAGAGGCCAGTCTCTGGAAAAAGACATCATGTTTGATAAAGTAGAGGGACAGCCAAAAAGAGAAAGGCCCTGAAGGAAATGGATTGATACTGTTTTTGTGCTTGCGGGCTCAAACATGGAAAAGTTGTGAGGATGGCGCAGGACTGGGCAGCATTTTTCCTGTTGTGTTGCTATTGGTCAGAACTGATTCAGTGGCACTAACAGCAATAATAATGACACAGGCATGATACTAATGCCTCGGGACATAAATGATGAAGTCAGTCAAATGGGAAAGATGGATTTGAAAACATTTGATGAGTGGTCTGGTAGAGTTACCAAGCATCTGCCAGGTTCCCTGAGAAGATGAATGCTTTAGGGAATGTAGAAGACAGAATGCCTAACTTCTTGGGCTGTTTAGGAAAGGCTTCATCTAGAAGCGCTGTCGGCCTTAAGGTATGGGGGTGCATGGGTTGGAGATGTGAGGACATAGAGAGATGGGGAAGCTACGTATTGTGTAGTAGCAACAAGCTATGCTTTGCTTTTGATATATTTTGAACTTCCTTGGAACAGGACATTTTTCTAATATAAGTTAACTATAAATGGGGCGGTGTGTGTGTGTGGGGAGTGGGGGTGGGAATGCTAATTGATTCTCAGGCATATCTTGGTTTTTCATTGACAAGACACACCAACAGGGTATTACTGGAGGAAGTGTTGTTTCTACTGCAGTTCAACTGCTTATGTAGTGCACGTTACTAGCTGTCTGGTCCGTAATATGAGATACTTCTGACATCATTAAATGCAAAATCAGCCCCAGATCACACAGGCTGGGCCAGATTTGCATTCCTACATGATTGTAGAAAGCCAGGAAGTGTTTTCTCTGCCTACATCCGATTTGAATTACAAGTTTATATATTTATTACTGGCTTTTCTCTAAGTGGCTGCCTGTGGAGTTGGCAGTGGGCTGGGTGTGACATTAGTTGGAGGAGTTAGAACATCTGCCAGTAAACATCAGGCCCCACTGCATTTTGTTTTGTTGCAGCTGTGACTATTACATACATGGAGGCTGTAACTTGTAAGAGTGGAAAACATTTTTAAAGTTTTTCTTTTCTAAAAATGTAAATATTGAACTATTTAGTGCCTCTCCTCAATTTGATTATTTGTATTATTAAAGTAACAGAATTTAGACATTTCTGGGCCATTTCTGTTTTTTTTTTAATGTTTAGATTAGTTGTACAAACATCTTAATTTTGACTTCACGCCTAGCCAGTTTTAGATTCTTTTGTAACTTTTTGTTACAGACTATACTTCATTTTATGGATATTTATCATTTACAAGTTTGTTACAAAATTTTTAGCTTGCCATATTGCAGAAGGTACCTTCTGAAAGCTAGGGTTCTTCATTTATTACAGAGATCACATTGCTTATATTAATACTGTAATGAGTATCCATTTCATAGTTTATCCTCATTTTTGCTCAAGTGTGTGCTCAGATATGTCTGTCAAACATCACTGGTACATTGCACCCTCATATGCAGATTGTATCACCTTTCTTTCCAACTCTAAGCCTGGTGACCGCAGTGGCTGAAAGGTTGTGAAGAGTTAGGAACAATGCTAATAACATTAATATGTGGTTACCTGTGTGCACTCATTAGCATGCACTGTATTCTAGGGTCATGCTAAGTGCTTTACATGTGGCCATTTAATAAATTGTCCATCAGACCCAGAGAAGTAGGTCAGCTTTTTTCACAGCTGGGAAAGTTTAGGTCTTGAGGCAGTCATAGTAGAACTTGATTCCACACTGTCTGAGTCTAGGCACTGAGCTTGGCTTGTCTTTACTGCCTGGGTCACGTTCTGTTTACATCTGCTCCTCAATCTCTGTGTACAGCTGCTGGCAGGACAGATAACTCGGCTTGTCACTGGACAAACCTGTGAACAGAAGCTCAATTAAATCCTGTCAAGTGTAGGATGGGGAGATCTTCTAGTTTCCTGGTGTTCAGCGGCTTGTTTTTGCTGACCAGCGCCTTAGTGGTGAGCCACTTCTCAGTGGGCAGTACTTAGACAATCAGGCATATTTTGGCTACAAGCCACTTGACGGATCATTGCTTTCTATAATAGGAGAATCTCTTTTAGCTTGAGCCACATATGTGTGTGGTTTTATAATCTTGATGTTTTCTGTCTTTAATATGTGTATATGATTCTATTGGGGTGATTTATCTTCACTATAATTCAAATACTTGTAGACAATAATGATCTCCCACCACCACCTCTGGTCATTCATTAGCTAAATAAATGTGCAGGGTTTTTTGTTGTGTGTTTTTTAAAGTGCATTCGGAAGGCTCGGGAATGCAATCGTTTTTGTGGCGACTTATGTGGTTTCCTAGGTGCTGAGTTCTATAGACAACACAATGCTGGCATATTTTAGGAGCAGCGGAAAGAGGAAGTTGAAGCCTTGTTGATGCAGAGTGATTGTGTTGGGGAATTTAACAGCCACAACGATTTACTGGCTCAAGTCAAAGAAAGTAGCCATCATCTATCAATGAGACTTAATAATGATTCATGTGATTCTTAATAAGTGAAATATTTAATGACCTTTTGGTGCTAGTGTCCTCCTAAATCTACTATTTTCTGATATTTTTACCCTGGAAAATTATCTTTGAGTAATAGCAAAATTGAGTATTTTTAAATATATATGATATTTTTTGCTGCTTTTCCAAGTTTTTTGTTATTCACAAATTTGCTGAATATAAATATCTTTCATTGGACAGATCAGTTTGCTCCTTAAATTTTGTGATGTAACTCTGGATACTGAAAATTAATTAATACCTAAGTATCTGGTACTACTTGCTTCCATGAATTTCAGATAGTAACAAAAAGTCATGTCTATACATCATGGAAAATGTATTATCATTTTTTATTTCTAAGTAAGGGATAGCTTTATTTTTCATCTTTGGTATTATTCACATTCGAGGCAGTGATTCTTTGCAATGAGGAAATTGTTTTATGCATTGTAAGAGACTTAGCAGCCTCCCTGACTTCTACCCACTCGGTGCCACGGACATGCCTCCCTCCCATCAAAAATGCCTCCAGATATCATCTAATGGCCTGTTGGAGGAGGGACTTCTGTGTCAGAGAGAGCTCTGGCGGCATAGTACTTAATCATTGGGTAGCTAAGCGTAGGGTCCAGTGTCGAAACTACAGCCACTGCCCTGGAGAAGATAGTCCTTTCTCCTCCTATAGCGAGTTCATCTCAGAAACACAGGGGAGAGGCAGTTTCCCCCCACCCTCTAGGGTGGCTATGTGCAGTCAGCATTGACAGTCACTGCAACGTGAGCCAAGACTGTTTGAGGCACCTGCAAGAACTATATTGCATCAAACATAGAAGGATAATTTTCAAGGAAGAAAATTAAAAATTGAGAAGAAGGGATTGCTATAAGAAGTACAAAAGAAATCATTAAAATTTTAATGTAGAGAGTATCACATATTAAACTTAACACTTATATGGTAGCTATTTCCATAGATTTGAGCATATGCCTCTTACATTTGCTGTTCTGCTCTGTGAATTACCAGTAGAGCTTCATTGATTATTCTAATAAGCTCTCTTCCTACCCTGAGATACTTTTAAAAAAAATCATTTTATTGGGGGCTCGTGCAGCCCTTACCACAATCCATCCATCTCTCTGTTGTGTCAAGCACATATATACAAAGGGTGCCACCGTCATTTTCAAAACGTTTTCTCCATGAGCCCTTGGTATTAGCTCAGTTTTTCCCCTTTCTCCCTCACCCTCCATTCCTCATGAACCCTTGATAATTTATAATATCTTACATTGACTAATGCCTACACTGACCGATTTCTCCCTTTACCCACTTTTCTGTTGTCTGGCCTCCTGGGAGGGGGTTATATGTTGATCATTGTGATCGATTCCCCTTTTCTCCTCCCCCCTCCCCACCCCCACCTTCCCCTACCCCTCCTGGTATCACTACTTTCATTAATGGTCCTGAAGGGTTTGTCTGTTCTGGATTCCCTGTGTTGCGTGCTCTTATCTGTACCTGTGTATATGCTCTGATCTAGTTAGATTTGTAAGGTAGAATTGAAGTCATAATAGTGGTGGGGGGAGCATTAAAGAATTAGGGGAAAGTAGTATGTTTCCTCGGTGCCGTGCTTATCTCTTCCTGTGACCCTTCTGTAAGTGGATGTTTAATTGTCTACAGATGGATTTTGGGTCTCTACTCCATACTTCCCCTCATTCACATTGATAGAATTTTTCCTTGTGGGTCTTTGATGCCTATTACCAGATCCCATTGAAACCTCACGATCACACAGGCTAGTGTGCTTCATCCATGTGGACTATGTTGCTTCGCAGCTAGATAGCCACTTGTTTATCTTCAAGCCTTTAAGTCCCCAGACGCGATAGCTTTTGATACCTGGGCACTTCCTCAGCTTTCTTCACCATATTTGCTTATGCACCCATTTTTTCGTGTGGGAATGCCAGATTATTAGAACAAAGTGTTTTTTGCCTTGAAGAAGTACTTGAGTAGAGGCCCAATGTCTGTCTGCTACCTAATACTTAACATGTAAGTATATGTACATAGATCTATTTCCCTATCAGTTAATACAAATATACTTATATATGTACACGCCTATATTTAGATACCTCTAAATGCCCTTTGCCTCCTACGTCTTTCCTCTATTTCCTTTTACTTTCCTTTTGCCCTACTACCAAGTTCGGCTTTTATTCTCGTTTCCGTAATTCCTCCAGGTTACATTGCCCTTGATCAAGCTCTTCCTTCCTGATCAAAATGTAGTTTATTTCTACAATATTACCTTTTCATTGTCTCCTTTGCTTTTCCTCAAATACTTCATTAGTCTTCCGTAGTCAGTGGCAGATAAAGGGTTTCTTACATGAATGAGCCCCCAATAGATTTTTTTCAAACTATGTATTTAAATACTTTTCAAACAACTTTCTTACCTGTAAGTACTCTCCATTACACTTAATACATTTGTCATACCTGCAATTCTATTCTTGGAAACATTTTTCAAACTCATGTTTTTTTCTGCACCTCACTCATTTTTTTTTCTTTACCCCTTCTATGTCAAATCGCTGCCCTTTCATGTCCCTCTATTCGTGGAAAATAAAAAGAAATTGCACTGATCAGGATCAGGTCAGGTGCGTGGAGTTGGTGAAGCATGCTGTTTTTTGCCCAAAAGTGGCACACTTAGATGGCGAGATGAGCAGATGTAATGTTTGCCACAAGTCATGCCTTTTTTGTCACACACTGTAATGCAATCTGTCAGAAGCTATAAATAGAAAGTTTGTCTAACAGTCTGAGTTGGTGCAATGAACTCCAAATATATTCTCTCCATCTGGCATATCACATCTGGTTTGGGTCTGATTTTTGAGAGGGGAAGTATCTGCTCTTCTGTGTTACTCTTCCCGTTATTCTTCTCTTGAACTTTTACATTCTGAGTGTTTTTTCCCTATTACTTTATCTCTTTTCCACCCTTTTGTGACATTAATAGTGCCCATTGTACTCGTGCTGAAAAAGGTTGATGTTTATGATTTTATGAAAATCATAGCTATGTAAGTATAAAATTGCTCTGGTGAAATGGCTGCACTTTCTCAGCAATCTTGGCTTGTTGCTAAGTCTTTCAGGTCTTTAAATTACTATTCCTTCTGTTACTATTACATTGTTTTAGTCTTACTCTATATCTGAAAAACATCAGCTTATGTTTCTCATAAACATAAATTTAGTAAAGCTAAATTCTTTACCTAAATCAAGCACATTTTTCTAAGTAGTATATTACTTTTATACTCTGTACCAATTAAGTAATCAATATGTGAATCTGATCTATAGAAGTTTTGAGCAAACTATCATTTATGCCATCACTATCATTTCTTTGGCACAGAAATAGTAAGTAGTAAATTAAGTTCCTTTTTGTTACACTCTGTTGCCATTTTGGAGATATTATATGGAAACACTGGCACTTTTTTTTCATATCGAACTCGGCTCATATATCTTAGACTTAGAAAAAATTCCCTTTAGGCTATGCCAGTAGAGTAGCAAGTGGTTTTGACATAAATATTATTGACTTACATAAATATTCCTAGAGTAGCACTGATGATTAAAATAAGAATTGAATAAAAAAGGAAGGAAATAATGCTTGTTTTCCTTCTCTGAATATCAGTGTTGTGGTTAATGATGGCAACAGAAACTAAGAGATAATGTATTTTGCCTTTTTTAAAATTTAAAACTTTAAAAATCTTTTGTGACTAAACGATTGAAACATTTTCACTTTCATGTAGGAAATGGAATAAACAGAGACTGCAAGAAAAAGAGAAGTCTCTAAAGCTAGAAGACAATTCTGAGGACAGTGATGCAGAATTTGATGAAGGTTTCAAAATGCCAGGTTTCCTGTTCAGAAGGCTCTTTAAGTAAGTATTTTGTGCTCTGTTAGTTCTATGTATTAGTCATCAAACCTTAATGTTGTACAACTTAATGTCTTAGGAACTGCACAATAGTTACATTAAGGTACTTGCAACGATTTATTGCAAATAAAGACACTGTCAAATGGCATTTTAACCACATGGTTCATTAAATTAGATGGTAATAAATTGACTCACGTGTGTATTGGTATGTTTTTCAACTGATGAATCTATATGGACTTATTTCAGTTGACTAAGAACAATATACTTTCAAAAGGCTTCTATGTTAAACTTTGCTGGCTGTTATTTGTAGTAATTTTAAGGGACCAACCTCTGATTGGTAAATCAGACAGATAGCAAAGCCAGTATTGAAGCTTTTAACTTTTATATGGAAATTAAAAACAAACAATTGGGGAGATAATTTTCTAGTTGCCTTATAGTGTACCAAAGCTTTAATACTTTTGAGCTGGCCAAATGTGTGTCTTAGTATTTTATGTAAATGTTCTAATGTCAAAAGATGAGGATATATTCAAACACTTTCAAGATTGCATTTCTATTTTAAACTCTGTATCAATTGTCAAGTGGCAAGCACACTAGAAACAAGAGATTTCCTGTTAGATGGTGTGTTTGCAGTGTATTCCTGAGCCGATGAGTTTTCAGTGATGAATGTGAAGAATATTTTCAATCATGTCACTCATGGGATTTCCTTAACAAGATGCTTTAGGAAACCTTACCATCTTTCATGAATATGGGAAATTAAACGACTAAATAGCTTCTGTCTATTGTGTTGTCAATTGGAAGTTGAGATTAAGATACAGATTTCTCTGCGATTCAACTGTCAGCCATATTCTAAGTTAATGCAATATGTCTACTTAAACATAGCATGTTTTGGCTGCGCCTGGGTGGCGTTAAGTGGTTGAGTGTGTCCGTGGCCCGTGGGCTTGGCAGTTCAAATCTAACGGCAGCTCTCAGGAGCAGTGCTGGGTAGCTCCCACAACCACCAGAGGGCAGTGATGCCCTCTCCACCCACGCCCCCCCCCAAAAAATAAGCATGTTTTTCTATTACCTCTAAAAGAGCTTATTTTATAATTTCAAGTTTTGTCCTGGCAGCAAGGTTGTGGTAGTGGATAACTATTTTATTCTTCTTAGTGGAAAGTTGAGTCCTAAACATAGGAGTGACTTATTGGATTACTATTGCAAAGCAGAACTGCCTAGAAATTCAAGTTAGAATCACACTACTAATTTTTGCAGACTGTTCATTTTATAGCTCAGAGAGGTGGCAGTTTTTTTTTTTTATTGCTGCTCCCAGATGGGAATTAATTATGTAAAGTAAATAAAGACAACATTTATTGGCAACACTTTTCATCGTCTCTCAAGTAATTTCTTTTTAAGAAATGGTCCAAATACTAAGTGTTGTACTAGTGAAAGGAATACCCAAATTATAGATTAAGTTGTTTTACTGAAGACATTTGTACATGTATAATAAGTAATTTGTCAAATATCCTTAAGAGTCAAGTAGAATGTGTATTTTTGTTTAAATGTCGATTTTTTTTTACAAAGAAGATTCACAATTAATAGAACCAATCATTGCTTACTAAAAGCAAGTGGAATTCAATATGTTAACCTTCTTGTAGTTAAGATAGGAAGGATTCCTGGTTGTATGATGGTTGCGTATTGGGCTGCTAACTGTAAGGTCAGCAGTTCAAAACTCCCAGCAGCTCCTTGGGAAAAAGATGAGACTTCATGTTGCACAGTTTTGCCGACCCCTCGAGGCACTTCTGCGCTGTCCTATAGAGTCGCTGTGGTTCAGCATTGGCTCAATCGCAACGAGTTGTTGTTGAGTTAATAACAAATTTAACCTTAATTGTTCCTTCCTAGAAATTATTTTGTTTTCATTTCTAAAAACCGTTTTAAATATTTATAAGCATTATACAACTTTGGTTTATTCTGCTATATCAAAAATTAATAGGATTTCTATTTTTATTTTGTGATTAGTATTTACCTAAGCCAATTTAATTTTAAACTGTAAATGTATTTTTGCTGTAATAACCACACTTTGGAATTAAATGAACAGTGTAGTTACACTCAAGGGAATTAGAAGGTACAATTATCTGTTTGCTTTCTTCTGCAAGATAATGTTTAAAATTCTGTATTGAAAGTTTATCCAGCAAATTCAATCTTTTTTCATAATTAAACAGTTGAATAGCAAACTTCAGTATGCTGGCCTTACTTTCAGTTATCATAGAAAGCATAATCTTGGGTCAACGTGACAATGCAGAGTTATACCAGCTGTCCGTGGTTATTTGCTTGTGTCATGAGAGTAGCATAGTTCAATGATTTCTTTACTGATGTACACGAGCTTGTAAGGATCTGTGTCCTTTCGTAAGGAGTGGTTTTTTAAAATCTGCCCCCAAAGTTCTGAAAATTAAATTCTAAAACCCATTTTAGTGTAAGCCATGTATTTGTTCTATTGCGTGTCTTTCTAGAAGATTAAGGCAATAAAATGAGTCACTTGGTGGCAATGTTGGAACTGGAATCCAGATTCTCTAATGACTCAGCTTAGGATGTGCACTTAACAGTGTGTCTGGAAGGTTTAATGTGCAAATGGATTTCTTTATATTAGAGTCTCCGGGCCATCTTGTGTCATGGATGGAAAGAGAAGACCACCATTTCTCATTCCCTTGTGGGAGTTTTCCATTTAGTGGTTTGACTTATGGTGGTATGTAACAGACATAATCACTTAACAGCACACTTATGTTCAAAAGACCAGATCATTATATGAAAATCAGTATTGTTTGAAAATGGAGGATGAGTACATCAGATCACAAAATGTAGCATGAGTATATCATTACACATCTGCCAAATTACATAATTATATAACTGCTCTATTTTATCATTTTTATAGCTGCCAAATTGCATAACTGCCATCATATCCTAGCCAAGTTGATGCAAAGCCTTTATCGTCATTGCTCTCTTGCATCAGTGTTTGTTACTGTTAGACACTTGCCATTAAAGTATACAGTAAGTCATTTTTACATGGAGTTATGGTAGCTTAGTGAGTTATGCATTGGGCGGCTAACTGCAAGATCAGCATTCCAAAAGCACCATCTGCTGTACCGGAAAAGATGAGACAATACTCCTGTAAAGATTCAGTCTCAGGAGTCCAGAGGGCTGACCCTGTGGTTAACTGCTGTCTTCCAGGGTCCCTGTGAGTTCTAAGCAACTCGATGACAGTGAGTTTTCCTGATTTTTTTTTTTAGCTAATGTTTATGCAAATGTTAAATAAGGAAAAGTAGGTGGGGGTGCTTTTTCTTAAGTAATTTCTTTAGTGCTAATCATCCTCTTATAAATGCAATTGTGCGCTGTTTGAAATCCGTAGACATTCCAGTGGTAGATGAAGAAACACAGCCAACAAACTCTTACATTTTTTTTCACATAGGATCTAGATGTCCCAGTTCCTTCCTGGACTCCTTCTAGTTCCTACATATGTCTTTTTGTTCCTCTTACGATTTCTCACTGTCTTTCCTCACACCCCTCCCTGTTTTAATGAATTGATTGCCCCCAAACACAGAAGCCTTAGGCTCCTGTTGGTGGGAGGTCGTTGCTTGCCTGGTGGTATAGAGGTTGCCTGTGGGGCTGTGATCTTCATGGCCAGTGTTTTGAAACCACCCGCAGGTCTGTGAGAGGAAGGCTGGGCTTGCTTCTCTGGTCCACAGTGACAGCCCCGAGACTCACAGGGCTGCCTGTGAGTCAGCACTCACTCGATGGCAGCAAGTTTGTTTTTTACTCTCCCTGGAGGAGCTGATACCACTGTTGTTCTGAACCTCAGGGAACAGATGCCAATGGCCTAGAAGGCAGGTATTCTGGAAAACTTCGTAAAGCACGTATTTTTCCAAAGCCCAGATCTCCTGTTCAAGAGCCTGCATTTGTTCTAGGGCAGTTTCTCAGCCTCACACATTTGACATTTCAGTTCAAACCATTTTTGGTTGTGGGGACTATCGTTTTCTGACGTAAGCTACAGAACAGCATCTGTGGTTTCTGCTTAGCAGGTGACAATTCTACTCTGCTAAATTTTTTTTTCCCTCAACAGGGACATTTACTAAAAGCTTTTTTAGTCTGTCATTGTTATACTAAGAACATCTTAAATATGAGAAAGTTATAGTATCAAATACTACTGGATTAATATTTATGGATTTATGATTTACATCTTTAAATTAGAAACATGTAGCATGTATTTATGACAAATTAAGTTTTTAAAAACCACGATGAGAACATTTACATATACGTATTTACCTATCTTGCAAATATATCCATGGATGTGGTAGAACACACAACCGACAAAGTTATGGAATGTTTAATCTTTTGTCCTTAAAATTGTTACGTAGGTGGATTTTACATTTCAGATCTTTGTATTCCACAGTTTAAACTTTTAATCAGTTCCCACGTTGTCAAATGCATTATAAAGAGAGGAGAATTTCCCTTGACTGAGAACCACTGGTCTCATTTATTTCCAAAGTAAACTTTGAAGTAGGACTGTTTAGGGTTTGAATGCTACCTTGCTAATTTTTCTATCAGTATGACTTTTGGCAAGGTACTTAAATTCTTTTGAGTTTTTCTTTCCTTAAGTATAAAATGGGCTGGCAGTTTCTTTTTAGGATTGTTGTGAGGCTGTATCCAAAACACTGGGCCTCCTGCCTCCTGGCTGTTGCCTCCTAAATGGGTAGCCATTATTCTCTGGCTACATACCACATACTGATAAAATCTGCCATCCCTGAATTAATGATCTTATATACATAGTGGACATAATTTTGTTTTGATTTTTTTCATCCTGTACTTGAATTTGCATACCCAAACTGTAAATTACATTTAGCAGATTTAATAAGCAGCAGATTCTCATTTAATGGCAGTAGATAGAGTCAGACTTTCAAAATTGATTTTCAAATGTAGAGGGTAGGGGGTATTAATTATAGCATCTTTACTGAGAAAAGACATCAAGTAAAACTAGTTCAATATGATGTGAAATCCAAAATGAGCATTTGAAATTATCTGTCATGGAACAGATAACTTTGTGTTCAAAATAAAACAACAAATATTCAGACTTATCTTAAAAATAATCTGTTAGCTTTCATTGTCTTTTAAGTATATCTCATCTTAGAAATTTTGTGTTAAAATGGCTCATAAGTTTCATTATTTCATGATCCTAACTCTTCCCCTTTGCCTTTGAAAAAATTTTTTTTCAGTACTCCTTTTTATTTTCTTATAGGGTATGAATTAAAGATGCTTTGGGTAGAGAAAAGAAAATACTAGCTCCTGTGTTATTTCTTTATATATCTATTTTTAAGGAGAAGAACTATAATTTCTCTAAGTCCTTATTTAAGATGTTGACACTTTGATCTTTTTGTATTTATGACAAAATCAATTAAGTTTTGATTTAAAGTAGTTAGAAGGCCTTTTCCAAATTAGCCTTTCAAAGACCTTCCATAGTCTTTATTTCATTGTTTTTAAGTGTTTAAAAACTTCTTTTTTGTATCTGTAATGTAACAATCTTTTGTTACATACTAATTTTGAGAATGCTTCTTTCAACTGGTTTCTGACCCTAAAATATAATTTTTCTTATGTTAGAGTAATATGTTTTCCAGGTGACTTTTCAACAGTATAAGCTGTAAATTGCAATGTCTTCTGTCTTGCTATTTTGATACGAATCAGACTACAAAAATGAACACGAATGCCTCCTTTTTGTGGAAAAATTAATGCAACTTTAATACTAAAATTACTTGTCCCCTTCCCCAGAAAGATAGTGAATAGATGATAATAAGTTCACTAAGCTATTTCTAATGTTGAAAAAGAAATTAAATAGCCCCCTAACTATCCCATCTATCAGTTTAATTAGAAACGTGTTAACGTTCTGTAAAGAAAAATTTGTGATTTTATGCCTAGGTGATCAAAAATGTATGACCTTATAAATATAATACTCATGTAAAACACACATCCGGCATGTTGCTATGACTGGAACTAGAACCTAGGCAAATGATTAATTCATGAGTACTTTCTGTTATGTATTATCCAACATTTGCTGTTTTCTTTTTTCTTGTTGGTGTTTGTTGTTGTAGGTACCAGCAGACAGGTGTTAGGTGGCTGTGGGAATTGCACTGCCAGCAGGTAGGAGGAATTCTGGGAGACGAAATGGGATTGGGCAAGACCATCCAGATAATTGCCTTCTTGGCAGGTCTGAGCTACAGCAAGATTAGGACTCGTGGTTCAAATTACAGGCAAGTGCTCCTCTGCAGACTGTCAGTCTGTGGAGCTCAATTAATATTTCATCAGATGTATTGCTGTGGAGGAGGGTCTTGTGAATTATTGATGACATTTCAATTACAATATTCCTTTAATTCTTTTAGTGGGGACATCAAAGGAAAATTTTTACGAGACAATGGAGCTGTAGGGCAGGAGAAATTAAACATGTAACACTTTAAATGAATTCCAAGCATTGATGCTTCATTTTGCAGATGAGCCCCACTAGATATTTTGGGTCAATACAATGTCTAAGGTTAGCTTTTACCAATGGATTGTTTACAAACTGAGTTATGTTAATATCAATAAATTACACAATATGGAATTTTAAATTAGACATAATAACTTTTGTTCCATTTATTAAATTTTACATTAAAATATTTGTTCTGGCAAGAAACCAGGTGAGTATTACAGTAAGTGCAAAGTCTATTCATGGGGAAAGTTGGAGCTTTGAAAGAGTCATTCTCTTGAGTTTCTTTTGTAATCAGTATTCGTTTTGGCAGGTATGCCTTTTTCTTTTTTAAATGAGGTTATTTTCTGAAATAGACTGTGCAGTATGATTTTTACTCCCTCTACAATCTTTGAGAGACTTATAAAATTTTAAAGCCAAAGCATAAATGACTGTTCAAAAAAAGAGAGAAAAGGGAAAAAAAACTATGCTTAAATTTTAATCACTGTTTTCTTTTAAAATGTAAATAAACTATTCGGACTTTAGTATTTCTAAATAACAAGCATTTATTAAATCTGCATTAATTCATTATTGCACTGAAATCCTTTATGCTGAATTACTATGGGGTTCCCCGCATTTTAGGTATCTGTACTTTTAGACATCATTTTTTGTAAAAAATGTTACTGACTAAATTATGTAGACTGTTGCTTTTTAAGCCAGATGTCAAGAGCTCCTTGGGTTACAATGGGGTTATTTAAGAAGTAACAACATGCTATTTACCACATGGGTGTGTTGTAGAAACCTTAACCACTTAGTAGATTGAGTTTGGAGACACTTTTGAAATAATGGCCATCTTTCTGTGATTGAGTCAGCAAGTTGTGATCCTACTCTTTGGGAGCCAAATCTAAACTTAAAGTAGGAGTCAGGAACCTTGCTGTAGTCCTCAGAAGTCAGTACTTTGTTTTGACTCCTTACCTTTTCATTAATTAGCAGATCAAAATCAACACTTTTGAGAAAGAATTTTCAAATATTTTAGAAACACCAGTTGTATTTATATATAGATATGAGGTGGAAAAGCATTTGGAGAACTTTAAATTATTTCTTGTTGTTATTTACAAAAGAGTTATATAGAAGCAGTGATTTTTCTTCATATATGAAAAATATATTTTACCAGGAAACAGATGAAAGCATTACAAACCAAAAGAAAAGTCTGAGTTGGATATGAGTATTTAGTTTCCTTATTAATAGCTGTCATTCTGTCATTTGAAAACACTTGCTTTATTCAGAAAAAATCTTTGGTCGGCTAGGTTTCTGTGACTGCTGGGTTTTTTCTTTTGTTTATTTGCTTATTGTTGTTTGATAACTGAAATGCCCCCAAGCTACTCCAGATGATTTCCAGAACTGTCTTTTTTTCTTTAAATGATTTCTGGGACTTTTTTATTTCCCATCTCTTCCTTTCCTGTTATGAAACTTAATACTTAATTCTCTGAGCCTAACTAAAGCCATCCCTGCAGTGTAGTTTTGATCTAAAAATTAAAACATACTCTCCGGAGTCATGGCAGTCCTACTAGGAGTGAAGTCAGGGCACCTAATGAGCAGCAGCTGTAATCAATTAACTATCAATGCGCACATCCTCTTCTCTGTAATGAAGTAGTGGGGCATGTTGGATTATCGCCCAGATCATCTCTGTGAAAGGAGTACTGGTACACCAAGATCTGCTAAGTAACTTACCGTAGTCTCTCTCTTTAAATGTGCCAGAGTGAATTTTGCAACATTTTTACAACTGTTTTGTTTCTATCCTAAAGAAAAATGCGTGTTTGTTATAAAGAAGGCTCACCCTTCCTGGCATTGTGTTGATGCTACAGGACAAAGTAGAAGGGCTCCGTGAGTTTCTGAAACTATGATTCTCTACAGGAGTAGAAAGTGCCATCTGGTTCCCCAGGAACGGATGGTGGTTCCCAGCGGCTAACCTTGCAGTTAGCAGCCCATCACGTGACCATCATGCCACCAAGACTCCTGTGTAAAAGAGGCTCACTCGTACTAAAGACCGGCTGCCTTCCAGTCACTTCTGAGTGGTGGCAACCCCATGTGTGTAGCAAACGAACTGTGCTCCCTAGCTTTTCAGTGGTTGAATTTTTAGAAGTAGCTCACTTGTCTTTCTTCCTTTGGGTAAATTCAGCCTTTTGATTAGCACAGAGCTCTTAACCATTTGCACTGCTCAGGGGCTCCTGGAAGCATATTACTTGTAGTAATAAAACCCAAGCTGGCTTGTGCGTTCCCAGTTGGTAACTAATATGCTACCATACATATTATACTGCCATGGCTGGGCTGCAAAGTCAACTCCAACTCATGGTGACCTCGCACGGCCAAGCACAGCTGCTCACTCGGTTGTCGGAGGCTTGAGTGAAGACAGTTTTCAGGTCTTTTCGCCCACAGAGCAGCTGGTGGGTTTGAACTACCTATCTTAGAGTTAACAGCCAAGTGCTTGATTTAACCATTGTGCCACCAGACCTCCATTATTTTATTGATAGAGCCTCTGAGTCTTTGGATGGAAAGGGAATATGTTAATTACCTTTAAAACTTCAGTTTGTGCTTTACCATCTTGGGTATTATTTAATAGATTTCTAATTATGAATAAGTGACCTGAAAGAAGTTCATTAACTTTCAAAGTAAATATTTTACTTTGTAATTCCTGCTAAGTTCTAGGTTTCCGATAGCAAACTTCCATTCTGCAGATTGAATAGTTTGACCATGAAGGTTTTTGTTTCCTTAGGTGATCAGTGATAATCAAAGGTGACAGAAATTGTAGTCAATTTATGATCATCATAGTACATTTACTCATTGTAAATGCAGTTGTGTAATTTGGCTACTGTTTAATGATTTAATATGGCAGAAATGGTGATCTGCCATTTGATGATCTCATGTGATCACCCTGCATTTTCCTGTACTGCACTTTAAAATCTAAATATGTACATGCTCATCTCTCTGCTAGTAAATGGAGGGAAAAGGTGCTACTGTGTATGAAAGTTATTGGACTTTATTGCCCTTGCTTTGACCTAAGAGCAGTATTTTTAAAATTCAAACCAATGTGAAAATGTCCATTTTTATTATGTTTACCAGAGAATAACCAAACATCTAAGGGTATAAAGATAGATGGATAGGCATAATGACATACTGACCTTAATGACAAAATCATCTCTGTGGCCATTTATAGAAAGTAAGTTAAACAGAGAAAGAAATGCTATGTAACCTGAAAACTCGTACACCTATTTGTCATCATTGACTACTTAATTATCCTACCTTTTATTTTTAATTCTGTGATAAGAAATACACTGCCCAACTGTTTTCCACAGTAATGACATGCATCTGAGAAGCAAGAGTAACTGTGGCTGTGAGGGTTAAGTTTGTGAAGTTGAGCTGAGCCAGGATCCTCCATGTTTGGCAGTTGTGTAATTTGGCAACTGTTTAATGATTTAATATGGCAGAAATGGTGATCTGCCATTTGATGATCTCATGTGATCACCCTGCATTTTCCTGTAGTGAACTTTAAAATCTAAATATGTCAGTAAACAAGAAATACATGTGTTTGTGCTTATGTTTATTTTGAGTGGTTTTTTTTTTTTTTTTTTTGCTATTTAAACACATGTAGAACCACTTTTGATTGGTTGTTTCTTAATATCTGCTAAGTACATATTCAAGATAACTTTATTCCCCTTGGGGGGGTCATAGAAAAACTATTCCACTTAAATACTTTTTAGCCATGACTATTTCATATTAGGAGATAGGGTTGAGCCACTGCTATGCCCAGGGAACTTTGAGGTGGTAACTACACAGGACCATGTTAGCATATTCCACACTTCTTGGTGAGAATCATGGCTTGGAATTTCTACATGAAGATACAATAATCCACTGTAGTCCTGGCTTTTTGTTGTCACATTCTTACTAGTAAGCAAAGTGGAATGATGCCAACTATAGGTTAGAAGCAGAGAGTATCTGGCAGAGGTATAGGCATTTGCTCACATTGAAGTCACCAAGCACATGGGAATAGCATCCTTTGGGGCATTGAACCAAGGGTAAGCCTTCTTTGGCTTGACTAAAAGTTCAATTTTCTTATTAGAATTACAGATTACTGTTCATTATGCAGAAAATTAATTTTAATATTTCAGGTACTTTGGATTAAGCAAGTACTTTGGTACTGGAGATCAAAGGACAAATTTTCTCTGCCCTTAAGGGGTTCCTACAGGATACAAAAACAATTTACATAAGGGTGCTGAGTGAAATGTCAACTCTGGTGTAGGACACTAGATAGATGGATGCACCAAGAAGGAGCCTTAGCCTTCCAGCACAAAAAGAGACAATGAAGGCTCCATGAAGAAAGTGACATCCCCGTTGAGATCTCAAGGGTGAATGAATAGAAGTCGTCTAGGATAAGAGACCAAATGGGAACAAGGCAAAAAAGTAGAAGCTGGGGAAATAGTCACCTTGTAAACACTAACTGACGTTTGAGTGGGTGGGGTGCTGCATTGTGGCTACGAGAGGGAAGGTTAGTGAAGGGCTGAAGTGAACAGAAGCAGGAAGCCCCCAGTCTCATAGGCTTAGCTAACAGGTAACACCGTCCCAAGACTACTGAAGGTTTTTTAAGCAAAAGGATGAGACATTCAGATTTTTTAATTTCTTAGCAATTGTGCTAGAAAGCTGTAGAAATCCAGATGAACGGTGATAGAAATTGTCATAGTGTGAGTGGTGAGACCTGGGTGACGGGAGAGCTTCAGGAGGTAGTAGTGCCATGGCTTAGGTAGGGGATAGATGCAGCAGAGATCAAGTGGGTGATGACTCATCTTTGTAGTTTGGGTACCTGGAGAATGGGTGAAGAGCCTGTTCATTGGACTAAGAACACACAGGGTTCAAGGAGTGGTGAGGGTGATATGTGTTTCCTTTTACCTGGCAGTTCGATGTTGAGGCATGTGGTTAATGGGGAGTTCAGAAAAGAATGATTGGAGACCTAGATTTAGATGACACAGGAAGGTCAAGGTTTTGTACACCATGAGTTGGAGCTGACTTAATTCACTTAGCAATGATGATGAAGTTTGAGGAGTTAATGCTTTCTCTCCTCACCACCACCACCCATTATCATGATCCCAAATCTACCTTTCAAATATCACTGGACCAGAGGATACACACTCGTACAGATAGGAACTGGAAATACAGGGAATCCAGGACAGATGATGCCTTTAGGACCAGTGGTGAGAGTGGTGATACTGGGAGGGTGGAGGCAAGGGGGTAATAGGATCTACATGTAGTCTTCTCCCTGGGGGATGGATAACAGAAAAGTGGGTGAAGGGAGACATCGGACAGTGTAAGATATGACAAAATAATAACAATTTATAAATTATTAAGGGTTCATGAGGGATGAGGGAGCAGGGAAGGAGGGGAAAAATGAGCTGGTGCCAAGGGCTCAAGTAGAGAGCAAATGTTTTGAGAAGGGGGATGCCAAGAAGTTACAGATTGGATGTATGGATTATGATGGGAATTGTGTGAGCCTCCAATAAAATGATTTTTTTTAAAAAAAGATAACACTGGGAAGGAATAAACAGTGGAATAACATGTGCACATTTAACATTCTTGTTGGCCATAAATGGTAGAAGAGGGGAAGCAAGCTAATTTAAATAGTGCCAATAGCTGCTCCAGAAAGAGGATGGGAGAGGGGAGGGGGGAGGAACGGTGGGGAGAGGAGAGAGACTGAGTGAACTGTGGCTGCCTCAGTCGGTCTTGGTTCCCAGTTGCTGATTGTAGCATGAACTTAGTGTGTCAGCTTCCAGCTCCCGCTGATCAGTTTGGCTTCTGGCTAATTTTCAACTCTGCAGTAGCATCTAACTCAGCAAGCTTGAAGACAAAGTGGTTAGAAGACATTGGAACATTGATGGACTGGAGGCATGGGTTCAGTGAGCCTTGCTAACAGAATTGGTCTCACACAAGAAAGGGAACTTGTTCCATTGCAATGGGAAGAAAGGCGGGAAGGATGAGTATAGATAGGCATCTCTGGTGTATAATATCTTGGGACACTTTGCTTGCAGGTGGATGAGACCTCAAATTGGGTTAAATGAAATGTATGATAAATCTGAAAAACTAACAGAAGGGGTGACTTGTAGATGCGACATGCTTAGTAATTGAGTCTAAGTATTCTAATTTCTCTTAGGGACCCAATCTTGCCAGTGTAGGCCCACTATCCAGTGGCCACTGAGCTATATTGTTTCACTGTTCACATACAGCAGGAGAAAATAAGAGAGGAACCTCTTCCTCCATCCTAGAATCTAACTCCTTCCTCTCAGCTTTGTTGACTGGTAGGCAGTTACCAGAAGGTTTTAGGTGAAACAATATTTGCTTCTGTCCTCAGTTCCATAAATCTCATGTTTACTGGAGGGAAATGGGGTACTGCACAAGTATGTAACTGTTTGCAAAGAGCAGGGGACACATGGATATTGAAAATGTGTGCTGATCTACTGTGTATCTATGAATTTGGGTAATTCCATAAATCCTTGTTTTTGTTTAAACTCATGAGCATTTTTCCATATTCTACGAAAACTGCCTGGGGCTCTGAAGATTAAAATTCTGTGGATAAAACTCAGGTTGACTTTAAAGCTTCAAACATATTTAAGACCCGTGTTCACTTATGTGGAAATAGACTTTGTACTTACTTCTCTAAAAATATTTTTTTCCTTTTCTTTAGCATAGATGGTGTTACCTTTTAATGCCTTGGAGCTTTCTCTGAATACTTGCATCTATAATAGATGAATGATTGGGATTGTAGAGCATTCACTTACTGGGTTTTATCCTTAAAAGCCTTTTCTTTAAAAAAGGAAATATCAATAAATTTCTGTAGCTAGCAATTTCTTTTTAAAACTGCTAAGATTTGGGGGGTGGGGTGGGAGGGAGTGGAGTGTGTGATTACTCAATACACTACTTTCATGGTTGTACTTTCTTCTTGAATATTTTGGGTACAGGTTCGAGGGGTTGGGTCCAACTATAATTGTCTGTCCAACAACAGTGATGCATCAGTGGGTGAAAGAATTTCACACGTGGTGGCCTCCATTCAGAGTGGCAGTACTACACGATACTGGCTCCTATGCCCACAAAAAGGTAATGTTTATAATGCTGCAATATTTTTGTTTTCTTTTGTTTCACAGCCTTCCATTTTATAATTTGGATTTTCATGTTGCTCTCAAATTGTATGTTCGTTTCTTTTGTGCATTTAGAATCTCTTCATTGTTTTTAGCTTAATTTATAATTTTGCATTTTAAAAACAATTATGAATAAGCTTTATCTAACCATTTGTGGAGTTATAACATGTTTGTTATCCAGAGTGACCAAAGGATATAAAAAAGGTACCACCACCTATCAGTATAAATGGAATCAAGTGACTCACATAGCAGTCACTGGCTGGATGTGGGGCATTGGAAGCTTTAAGCCACTTGAGAAATGTGAATATAGGAAGTAGTGTTTGTTAGTATGCATTTAGAATAAACTTTTATTGAATGAAAGAAGGATCATAACATATTGAGAATTTTATTCTTTGTGTTGTTGCTTTTTAGTTCTGTTGCTTTTATACTTTGAATCCTTATAATTATTTTGTAAGTAACTACAATTGAAATTTTACTCCTTCACCCTCATTTATAATTGTTATTTAAAAGGAGGCTTATCTGTGTGTTTTGGGAGCACTTACCTTGTTGTACGCTTTTGCCACTTTTGCCTTGCCATTTCAACCAGCGGTTCTCCACCTGCGGGTTATGATCCCTTTGGGGGTCAAGTGACCCTTGCACCGGGGTCGCCTGATTCATAACAGTAGCAAAATTACAGTTATAAAGTAGCAACAAAAATAATTTTTTGGCTGGGGGGGGGGTCACCACAGCATGAGAAACTTCATGAAAGGGTCGCTGTATTAGAAAAGTTGAGAACCCCTTGTCTTGACTGTGTTCTGAGTAGAAACTGTACCTCAGTCATTGTAGTTATCTCTAGTACCCCATTTTTCCATCAGGAAGAGTGTCACTCTGTATACTGAGCAAATAATCAGAGAAGCTGGATTATGTGAAGAAGAACGTGGCATCATGATTGGGGGATGGCTTATCAATCACCTAGGATAGCAGATGACACATCCTTGCTGAAACTAAAGAAAACTTACAGCACTTGCTGCTGCTGATCACAGATTGCAGACATCAGTTTGGATAACATCCCAATGTAAAGAAAGAAAAATCCCCACAACTGGACCACTGGGTAACATGATGATCAATCGAGAGAAGATTGATGTGTGTTAAGGAGTTCATCTTGCTTGTATTCTCAATCAACTCTCATAGAAGCAACAGCCAGGAGATCAGATGACATAATGCATTGGATAAATCTGCTGCAAAGAACCTCTTTGAAGTGCTGAAAAACAAGGATGTTGTTCTGAGGATGAAGGTTTGTGTCAGACGCAAGCCATGGTATTTCAGTTGTTTCATATGCATGTGAACATTGGACATAAGATAAGGAAGTCTGAAGAATTCAGGCATTTGAATGACAGGCTGGCAAAGAATGTTAAAAGTACTATGGACTGGCTGAGCCCTGATGGCGTAGTGGTTGTGCGCGGGACTGCGGCCCACTGGGATGGAGGTTCGATTCCAGCTCCGTGGAGCAAAGGCTGGGCCTCCTACTCCCACCACCTGAGGGCAGTGATGCCCCCCCCAAAAAAAATATAAAAAAAAAAAAGTACTGTGGACTGCCAAATCTGTCTTGAACTAAGTACAACCATAGTGCTCCTTAAAGGCAAAGGATAGCAAGTAGTTATCTCACCTACTTTGGAAACGTCAGGAGAAAGCGTTCCTTGGAGAAGGACGTCATACTTGGTAAAGTCGAGGGACGGCAGAAAGGAGGGCGGTCTTCAATGCGATGGACTGACCCAGTGGCTGCCACGCTGAGTTCAAGCATGAGAACAAGGGCGAGGATGGCACGGGAGGACTCAGCAGTGTTTCTCCTATTATATGTAGGGTGGCTGTGAGTCAGAACCAACTTGATGGCATTTATCAGCAACAAGTGTCCCCCAGCACTTGCTTAGTAATATCAATTATAAACTCTCTTTATGGGCCTGAGACTTCTCAGTGCTTATTGGAAGAATGGTGTGCCTGGAGGCGGAGTTTCTGCCATACAGCAGACCATATCCCCAGGGAAACAGGGTGGCGACTTGGCTCACACGCTCTAGTAAGTTGAAGACTCAGAAGACAGCTAACTTTAGTCCTGTTCAATAGCATAGCAGAGATCTCCCCCCAAAATTGGATTATAGTTACAAGCTTAGAAGCTAGCATCTATAATAAGGGATCATGACACATAACTACATCTCAATTTCCAATTCTTCTCCCATCAATGTTGCTAAAAGCTTTTAATTCCTTTCTAAATTTCAGTCATTTATTGGCATTCAATGTTTTGTATTTAATAAATCCTTCAATAGTTTGTCTGAAAAAAGATAATTTTTTTGTATTTTCCTCTTTATTACTTGTCTTTTGTTTTTGGTAGTAAACATCTCACACATTAATCTACATGTGACTTAATTTCATTCCCTTGTTTACTCAACAAATAGAACTGTCTTCAGGTAAATGGGCTCGGAAATAAGTGAACTCATTAATGAAAATGTTGATAAGACTTGCTTCCTTAAATTGTTTGGAGGTGAACACATGAAGTAGACATTTCACTCTGAATTATGATAGTTCTACTTTCTGAGATTATTTTGCAGATACAGACATATGCAGATGATTGTTCTTCGTTTGTTCAGTTTTTTATAGTTTACCAGGGACTTCAATCTGAAGTTTCTTAACTTTCAGAGATTGCTGTGTTTTTCCACAAAGGAACTGTTTTCATTGTCATCATGACAGGTGATAATTAAAGCCTGCTGCCTTTGCTTTTGCATAGATTTTGGTAATGACATGTTCAAGATTGTACCTCTGGCTTTGGGGTTATGTCCTCAAGTAGCATATGATCCCCATGCTTTTTCCCTTTCTAATTTGCATGTCTAGATCTTTGTACCACTTCACTCACCTACTGTCTTACATTTGTGTTTCACTTTTTAAAAAAAATTATTTTGTTGGGCACTCATCCAATTATTATCACAATCCGTATATACATCCATGGTGTCATGCACCTCTGTACATTCGTTTTCCTCATCATTCTCAAAACACTTGCTTTCCACTTGAGCTCCTAGTATACATTCATTTCCCCCTTCCTTCCCCACCCCTCCCATGAACCCCCGATAATTTATACTTTTTTGTCATATCTTACACCATCTGATGTCTCCCATCACCCACTTCTCTGCTGTCCATCACCCAGGGAGGAGACCATATGTAGATCCTTGCAATCTGTTCCCCCTTTCTAGCCCATCTTCCCTCCACCCTCCCAGTATCACCCCTCTCACCACTGGTCCTAAGGGGTTCTGTCTTGGATTCCCTGTGTTTCCAGTTCTTATCTGTACCAGTGTACATCCTCCAGTCCAGCTGGATTTGTAAGGTAGAACTGGAATCATGATAGTGGGGTGAGGGTGGGGGTGGAGAGCAAGCATTCAAGAACTAGAGGAACATTGTATGTTTCATCATTGCTGCACTGCACTATAACTGCCTCGCTCCCTCCCTCAGCCTTCTGTGAGGGAATGTCAAGTTGCCCACAGATGAGCTTTGGGTCCCCACTCTGCACTCCCCCTCATACACAATGATGTGATTTTTTTTGTTCTTCAATGTCTGTTAGCTGATCCCCTCAACACCTCATGTGATCACCCAGGCTGCTGTGCTTCTTCCATGTGGCCTTTGTTGTTACTCAGCTAGATGGCCGTTTATCTTTAAGCCTTTAAGGCTCCGGTGCCCTGTCTTTTTTGATAGCAGAACACTATCAGCTTTCTTTGCCACTTCTGCTTATGCACCCACTTTGTCTACAGTGATTGTGTTGGGGCAG
The DNA here is from genome assembly GCA_004026705.1 of Nesogale talazaci. NCBI lineage: Eukaryota > Metazoa > Chordata > Mammalia > Afrosoricida > Tenrecidae > Nesogale > Nesogale talazaci. The sequence continues at coordinate 88,529 of PVJH01007284.1, forward strand.
TCTGTTTTCCTTCTTCTATGTGGGCTTTGTTTTCTGTCAGCTAGTGGTCGCTTGTTTATGTTCAAGCCTTTAAGACCCCATTTATACTTTTAATTTTGTTTCAAGACTTCTTTCAAGACCATTCTATTGTGCTAAAACTATCATTCATCTTCTGCATGACTTCCTTTCCATTCTTAGCAGGTGATATTTCTTCTTTCCATGAGTATGCTTTTGGTTCCCACTAGCTCTCTTACCAAAATTACAAATGAAGCTCAGACACAGGCTGTTCAGTGCTAGTGAAAGTAGAGACGATGAGGACATTTACGGGTACATCGGAATTGTTTTCATTATCATTCAAGGAGATTATCTTTGTTTTCCTAATGATATTTCATGAATAGTATGATCTAATATTTTGACTTTTTGTTTCAAGAGCAGATATTAAGTAATCAAAGAATTTCTAAATACAGCATGTTTATCATTGCTTTTCTCCAAGTTGCCTTATACATTCCATCTCTCAGCATTTGATCCTGTATTAGCTTTATTATTTACCGTGAGTAGCAGCATAATTTAGAATTATACAAAGCCATCACTTACGAAAAATTACGCAGCTAAATATTTCAACCACTCAAATCAGATAAAGAAATTTTCAGACTTAATAATTCCTGTAGTGATTAGTTGAAATCTCATTTACTGGGATACAAGATTTCCTTGTCCTCAGTTGTTTTTGCTGAACTGTTAGGAATATTTTAATCCTTCAAATCTTTATACTCTTTTCTATCTTTTTATTGTGAATTTGTATTGTCATTTTATAAATCAACAGCATAACTCATTTAACCTCAGAATACTTTGTCCTGTCTACCACATCCACATTTTTACCTTTCTTCCCTCTGGTGGGATATTAGGGTTTCCCTTCACCCAAGTTAACGTGTGTCTGCTCTCTAGCTTACTGCTTCCATTTCCTTCCCTTTACCTCCTAACCCTGGTAGCCATCAATGTCTCTATATCATTTGGCATAAAAATCTTTATCTTGTTTTGTCTTTTGCTTTATTTTATAACAGTGTTCTCATGTATTGTTTTTTTTCTTTTGTGATTAACTTCACTCAGTGTAATATTCTCCCGATTAAGCTGTGACTTGAGGTATTTCAGTTTCATCATTACTCTTTAGCAATGTTTAATATTCCATTGTGTTTATGTACCAAAGTTTCAAAACCATGCATAAAATTTGACACTAGCTGCTACAATGGACTCGTGGGACCGGGCAGTGTTTTCATTTTGTTGTGCATATAAGGGTGCTTTGGGTCGGAACTTGGAACTCACTTGATGGCACCTAACGCCAGCACCAGCACCAGCACCAGCACCAAAGTTTATTTAACCATTTCCCCACTGGTATAAACAGTGGTGTGCCTATGTGTGCATATGTCTACTTCTGCTTTGTTCCATAATTTTTGAGGATATATAATGAGTACAAGGATTGCTATTCTCAGTTGTTTAAGGAGCAATAGACTGCTACTTGTGATTTTATAGTACCCCTAGTTATGAGGGTTTTATGCTTTCCACACTCCTCCAGTATTGTTTCCTGCTTTTGTGAACTTGCTATCAATGGCAGTATGATATGGTATCTCATCTTTGTTTTAATTTGCATCTCACTAGTGGCTAATGATTAGGAAGATTCTTTTGTGTTTTATTTTATTGGGAGGTTTCACAGCTCTTATAATGTTTCATACATCAATGTATCGGCATATTTGTACACGTTGCCATCATCATTTTCCAAACATCTTCCACTTGAGTCTTTAGTATAACTCTTCTTTTTCCCTTCCCTCCTTCCACCCTTATGAATGCTCAATTATATATTGTTACTGTTATTTCATATTTTGGACTGTCCATTGTCTCCTTTTACCCACATTTCTGTTTTTCACCCTCTTTGGAGGGGGCTATATATCCAATCTTGTGATTGGTTCTCCCTTTCCCACCCTTACCCCTCCCTGACCATGCCCCTACTCTTGTGATATCTGTACTTCCACTGGTAGGGCGGGGAGGGTGATGTTATCTTTGCTGAATTTCATGTGTCGAGAGCTCTTATCTGTACCAATGTGTGTTCTCTGGTCTAGCCAGATTTGTAAGGTAGAAATGGGTCATGGTAATGGGGAGGGGGGAAGTATTCAGGAACTAGCAAAATAATGTGTAATTTGTCGGTACTATACTGCACCTTTGTTGAATCATCCCTTCCTTATAACCCTTCTGTGAGGGGATATTCAACTGTCTACATAGGGACTTTGGGTCTCCCCTCCAACCCCGTCCTTTGCTTCAATGTAGTTGTTTTTTTGGGATCTTTTGATATTGAATACCTGATTCAGTTGACACCTCATGATCACACAGACTGGTATGCTTATCTGCTTTATTGCTAGGTGGCTGCTTGTTTGACTTCAAGCCTTTAAGAGCCCAAACACTATCTTTTGTTAGCCAGGCACTATCCACTCTTCACCACATTTGCTTAAGTACCCATTTTGTCTTCAGCAATCGTGTAGGTAAAGAGAGTATCAAAGTGTGCCAGGTTATCAAAACAAAGTGTTAAGGGAAGCCTTGAGTGGAGGCCCAAAATCTGTCTGCTACCTTAATGCTTAACACATAAATATATGTACATTGCTCTCTATCCCTTTCATTGTGAATTATCATATTTACATATATACATGCCTATAACTATACCTCTATTAAGAACTTTTGCCTCCTATTTTTTTCTCTATTTCCTTTGAGCTTTCTCCTATCCCTCTATCATGCTCACCCTCCATTTGACTCTCAGTTTTTCCTCTCAGACACATTTTCTTGAAAAACACTACCTGAAATTATATAGCTCTCCCACCGTCAATATTAGATCTCTTGTTGTTTTCTTATCTCTAAGTTTGTTGCCTCCCTCCTCCCCTTCCCCATCCCCTCCTCTTCCATGTCTCTCCAGAATCGCCTGGCCTGTTGTTTTCTCCTCAGGATTGTTTGTCTTGTCTATATTTTATGTAGATAGATATAGGGTGAAAGAAAAGAAGAAACAAAAATCAGAACATAATAAAACAAGCAAAACAGAGCAAGAAGGAAAAAACAAACCAACCAATTTATCGTAGCAGGTCTGTCTCCTGACCCTTATGTCTGTTTTTAGATCAAGTCTGAGGAGGTGCCAAACTGTCCCCCAAGTCAGAAGTCTAGTTTCAGGATTCCTTGGGAACTTGGTTACTTTGCTTCCCTTGCTGCCCAGTTGCACTCCCTTTGTATTTCATCCCACTGCGCATGGAGCTAACCAACACACTTTGCACACAATGTCTCCAGCGCTGTGTCTATGAGAGAATGTTGTGTCTTGTCGTGATGCTGGCCCTACTGTCCTCTCTGTCCTCTCTGTCCTACTGTCCTTTGCACTGGCTGCTCCAAGCAGGGCTGTTATCCCTGGGGTTTGGTGGGCCATGATGAGGTTCATTTTCTCCCTCTCCCTGCCCCTATCCCTCTTCCTCTCCCTCCACTCTCACTCTCACTCTCACTCTCACTCTCACTCTCACTCTCACTCTCACTCGCAGTTCTCTCTCCTGTGGGCTGCCTCTGCAATACTGACCTCAGTGTTGTCTTCTTTTGGGGAGAGGATTGACATAGCTTGGCTTGGGCTTTGTTGGCTCTGTGGTCCTCTCTGTTACTTTGCTGCTTAGTGCCAGTGTGTTGCCCTCAAGGTTTGGTGGTCTGGGATGGGGTCTCTCCCTTTCCTCTGGAGACATAAGTAATACCCTCCTCAAGGGTGTATTAACACATGAGTGTAACACCCAGTCATTTATTTTGTCTTCTCCTAAATGTGTTTTCAATTATGTTTGTTAGTGTGTTCATGCAAGTACTGAAACCAAACTTAATGCCATTGAGTTGATTCCTACTCTTACTGACCCTGGACAGGGGGAAAAAAAACAAACACTGCTCTGTGGGTTTCTGAGGCTGTAAATCTTTCTGGGAACAGAAAGCCCTGTCTTTCTTCCATGGAACGCCTGATGGGTTTTGAACTGCTGATCTTGTGGTTAGTAGCTCAACTGGTAATCCACTGTGCCACTTACACTCCCTATGTCATATACTAGGGCCTGTAAGTTTGCCCATATTGTTTTATTAATGATCTTTATCATTCTAGAGTTTACAGTTAGGTCATTAATTCTTCTGAAATTTGTTAAGATATGACTAGCTCTTCCCTATCTAATGCATTAAAACTTTGTCAAACATCAGTTATATGCAAGTGAATGGTATTAATTGTTTTCTCTATTCCATTCCATTGGTTTACTTATCTGTCATAGTTCTATAGCCACGGTTTTTTGACCGTTGTGCCTGTAGTGGATTTGAAGGTTAGGGAGTAAGAGACTTACTACTTTTTTCTTCTTCTTAAGTTGAGTTTTACTTCTCCTGGGGTTCTTTCTTTTCCATATAAAGTTTGGTGATTATTTTTTTCCATTTATTAAAGAATGAAGTTGAAATCTGGGTTGAAATTGCATTGTATTCATAGATGGCTTTGTGTAGTATTGACATTTTCACAATGATTTAAGTATATCCAAGAGCATGGAACATTCTTCCATTTAGGTACTGTAATATATGATGTACTCTTGGTGAATGTTTCATGTGCACTGGGAAACAGTGTGTGTTGTGCTCTGCTGTTGGTGTGAGTGTTCTCTATGTGGCTAAGACGTCAATTTGATTAATATGGAATTGGTTCTGTGATTCTGAGTTGTCAGGGGTCCCACTCCTTTTCCAGAGTTTTATATATGTTATTTTATTCCCTTATTATCTGCATGTATCTATGGAAAATCCCAGGTTTATCCTTGTTGGTTTTTCTTTGTATGTAATTTTTTTATTTTTCCATCCTGCTCTCAGAATTCTTTCCTTGTCCTTGATGTTGAAAAGTTTGACATGATGATGGTTGGTCATGGTGATTTTGTTTTGGACTCTTATTTTCTTGGAGTTCTGTCAACTTCTTGAAAGATTGTTTGCTGCTATTTTTTAGTTTTCAGGACATTTTCTTCCTGCAACTCTGCTACTGTTTTTCTTTATGCTTGTTTTTTTTTTTTTCTTTTCTCTATTGGGACACCAGTGAGGCATAGTTACTCCTCTCGATAGTGTCCCATATAATTCTTAGACTTTTTTTCTAGTGTTTTTTGCCCCTTTTATTGATTGTTATTCTCAAGAGATTTGTCTTCAAATTTACTAATTTGGTCTTGCTCTTTCCAAGTGTTATCTAATTCTACTATCTTAGTATTAATCATCAGAAATTGTTTCTGATTTTTTTTATGGTTTGTAATTTATTATTTATTTTGTCAGCCCTCTCCCCACCCCCCAGCCCAATGCCTTGTTTTGCATATATTGAAATATTGAAAGTACCTGGAAATCATTGTGGCAGTCTCCTAATTTGGTGTCTGTTTGAGGGTTAAGAGTGTAGGGGGTGAAGTCTAGCCTCTCAATCTGGAGAAAGCTCATGAGACTTTTGTGTGGGCATGGCCGTTACCTGAGAATTCTGGGAAATGTGTTAATTCCATCTTGGAGATGGGAGACACTATCTCTCTCAGTTCACTTCCTTGGGGACTTCCTACTGACCACATTCAGACTGGCTCCCTGCAAGACACCCCTAAGAAGCCACATAGACCTACCTTGCTGCAGCAAGAAACCCTAGACCTAGAGAAGCCACATGGAGACTCCTGCCAGTGCTGAGATGCTTACAACACAACTGGATCTGAAGACTTTCTACCCACTGGCTTGTGATTGTCCTGCATTTGGTGTCATTGCATGTGTTTCGTGAGTCTGAAAGACTTTGTAGGTTGCTGTCAGACATA